>CM071946.1:1080000-1140000 GCA_036784905.1 Acrossocheilus fasciatus | reverse complement strand
GCCGGATTGATCCATCTTCAGGTACTGTGATATTAGATTCTGCCTCCTCCACCTGCAACTTCACCACTGCAATAAAACCGATAGTAAAAATCATTAAGTGCATGACAACATTTCTAATCTTCTTCAAAGATTGGGGTAGCTCAAACTCATTGTGACATTTATATAGAGCCAAATATTCTAGTTTAATTAAAGAAATTATTCACTCAAAAATTTCTATCACTCTGAAAACAGTATGAGTATCTTTTGTTGAACACACAAGAAGACATTTGCAACAGACTCAACAGCGATTCATAATGCAACAAAAGAGTTCCATTTCAAATAAATGCTGTTCTTTTGAATGTTCTATTCATCAAAGAATTCCATCATGGGTTCCACAAAAATATTAAGCAGCACAGCTGTTTTCAACATTTATAATAAGAATACATGTTTTTATCAGATAAAAGAAAGTCAACATGAAGGTGAGCAAATAATGACAGAACTATGCCTAAAAAGTACAAAAATGATTTACATATTCCAACACACCCTAAAATTAACTCGATGCCCTGCAGAATTTTGAAAGAGAATAAAGCATCCAGGGGTGTGGAACTAGCAGTTCAATATGTCACTCTCAAATAAAGGTGAGGATCAACACATTTTGTGTGAGAAGTCACAAGCTCCTTCTACGGGGTCTTGAGCTGAGATCAGCTAAAAATAAGACTGCATTTTCCGGCACATTTTAAGGGGCTCCTCTTATCTTCTGCTCATGTAAAAGCAGTGCAATTTAACTTTGAAGATGGCAGATTACGAGGTGCTGAACCTTTCATCAACTATCTATTTGTATATACATTTATATGGATGCTATTTCAAGCAATCATGCAGCGGCGAGGTGATCTGACACTTACACTCGCATCTCCAGGAAAAATAAGCCTGGAATTTAAGTGCATATTTAGATATATTATAGAGATATGCACTGTGCATATACAGCACATAATCGAGAGGTAAAAACAGATAAAAGGTATAAAACACAGAATTCATGACTAAAGCAGTGCTGAGAAGAAGATTAGATACTGTATGCTCAGGGAAATGCATTCACGCTGAAGAACAGAAAATGCATGACAACTATGCAAAACAAGGGCTTCCATAATGATCGGCATGTCAATGTGAATGTTAGATTTGCATTATTCATTTATAATAATAATAATTTATCACTTTTTGAAGTTTTCTGACCAGGAAAAAGCACCCAAACACACTTTTCTTGACCTTGATTTGTTTCAGAGGAGCAGATGTCTTGGCCACCTGTGCTTCTAAAGCTACTCGCTCAACGGACCTGAGGACAAACAACACAACAAAACGTGTCTGTGTAACAGCGGTAAGTCGATGACCCATGTGTAGAGCAGTAATACTGAAGAGTGTGTTGTGGGGGTGGGATCTGTCAAAGCTTTGATTCAATGCTGTCAAAAGAGTCCAGATGGCATCAGACTAATGCAAACCTTTTCTGAAATAGTCACCTGAAGCACACTAGACCTGCTTACAGAAGCGAGGTCATGATGTTACAGGAAAAAATGGACATTATCTGCAAAAGGGGGGCAGATAGATGAATAGCTAAGGCGGTTTGCAGCAGGGGTCTTCACGGGGGGGTGACTAGAGGAGCAGCAGCTGTGTGGCACTTATGAGTAAAGCCTCTGGGCTCCGGCAGTCGTGATTGTGTCCGATGTGAGGTTCTGACTCCCTCTCGTCGCCTGAACTGAGCGCGCTAAGGTCTGTGGCCCATGTGTGGGGGCTCCCCGAGGGGCTGATACGCTGCACGTTTGCGTTTGAGGAGTTACACGTACAAAGCCCCTGTCTCCCTTTATGTCTTCCTCTCATAAATGCACACATGCTGATGAATGATTCAGCTCGGGCAGACATGAGCTCAGGATGGCTGCGCTCCACGGTGGTCTCAGGGGGAGAATGTTTTCATGCTGCTCTTTCCGATCCTCTCATGCCAGATGGCCTGGTAAGCCCATGGGACTGCTACACACACCGACAACTGAATCTCAAAGGCTTCGGAGTCTGTTATAGGAATAAAGGCCAACATGGCTAGTTGGGTGCCATACTGTCCAGCACTTTCCATGAACAAGATACCAAAAAGGACCAGAGAATTCTTCAGAAAAACCTTTAGAAAATGTTGATCGTTAATCTCAGGAGGGCCTGAGATGTTTGCTTTTATTTATTATATTTGAGGAATTTCTGCAACCCTGTTACCAAAAGAAATATACAGCTCTGGAAAAATGAAAGCGACTGCTGCAAGATTATCATTTTCTCTGGTTTTACTATTTATTGGTACATTTAACGATTATGTTTTATAACTCCTGACAAAATTTCTCCCAAATAAACATATTGTCGTTTAGAGTATTTATTTGCAGAAAATGACAACTGGTCAAAATGCAGTGTTTTGGAGTTGGTCTCTTAATTTTTAGCTCCAGAGCTATAGTTTAAAAACACTAATTTGTGTATTTTTCTCATTTTCTAGCAAAACAACATTAAACTAAAAACTAAAAATGGAGAAAAATTGCAAAATTTAAAAAAGGAAAAATTGCAACATACATATTATTCAAAAAATATTTTAATGTTTTTGAAAAAAAGTATTTTATGCTCACCAAAGCTGCATTTATTTGTAAGAGGAACAGTAGGCTAATAATGTGAAATGTCTTAACTTCAAGTTTTCTAATTGAAAACTTTAAACTTTTACACTTGTTTTCTATTTAATGCAATTTATTTTAGTGACTGCAAAGCTGAATTTTCAGTCATTACAGTCTTCAGTGTCACATGATCATTCAGAAATCATTCTAATATTTCTAATAGCAATATTTCTTGTTAAATGTTGAAAACAGTTGCACTTCTTAATATTTTTTGTGCAATGATATGTTTTTTTTTTCCCAGGATTCTTTGATGATTAGGAAGTTAAAAAACTATGTTTTTAAATAGATTTTTTTTTGTAACATTATAAATGTCTTTACGTCACATTTGATCAATTTAATACTGTAATACTTTTATTAAGCAAGGATGTAATTTCTTAAAAAAAAAAAAAAGTAGTAAAAAGTTTGAAAACTAATTGTGGGACATATTTTAAAAATATATACATTTAAATATAAATGTGACCCTGGAGCACAAAACCAGGTATATTTGTAGCAATAGCCAACAATACATTGTATGGGTCAAAATTATCCTTTTTTTTTTTTAAGCCAAAAATCATTAGGATATTAAGTAAAGATCATGTTCCTTGAAGATATTTTGTAAATTTCTTACTGTAAATATATCAAAACTTAATTTTTTGATTAGTAATATGCATTTCATAGAACTTCATTTGAACAACTTTAAAGGCGATTTTCTCAATATTTGGATTTTTTTCACCCTCAGATTCCAGATTTTCAAAGAGTTGCATCTCAGACAAATATTGTCTGATCCTAACAAACCATACATCAATGGAAAGCTTATTTATTCAGCTTTCATATAATGCATACATCTCAATTTTGAAAAATTGACACTTAAGACGGGTTTTGTGGACCAGGGTCACAAATATACATATAAATCCATTTGATAAGCAACGGCATTCTTACCTGGCTGTCTCACCATCACATGTGAGAAGCCGGAGGAGTCTTGCGCCAGGCGGTACCAGAGTCCATCGGGGTCCGTGAGCCACTCCTCCACAAGGCAGTAGTATGTTCCGGAGTCGCTGGTCTCGGCACGGTGCAGCGTGAGGCCGTAGAGCCGAGGAGAGAGCCTCTCTGACTGCACACGGCTGCGGAGACGTTCCTCCTCTGCGTACGCTCCATACTCGAACGCTCCTGAGTGTTCGATCTTCAGCAGCAGCTCATCCGGCTCTCCCGCCTCGGCCTTCCGGGCGTACCACAGCACAGCATGCTGGGAGTCCGGGCTGGTTTGAGAGGTGATGGAGCAGTTGACACGCACCCGACTGTCCTCCAGAAACTGCAGACTCTGGTTGGACTTGTGCACCTTCAGTTTACTCACTACAGGAGGAGAAAGCAAAAAAGGGGAAACGTTGTTAGAACAATGAATACCAAGATTTACAGACTATTTAGACCAAATACATTTAAAAAAGACACTTCTGTCTGTTGGCAGACAGATATTCTTGTCTGTGAGGACCCTTGTGACAATGAAGTGCAATTCATTGCACTAAATGTGCATTTGTAACGTACTTCAAATCTTAAAAGTATATTTTACAAAACTGTCCTTGAAGATAATATATTAATGAAATAAAAGGCCACTTAAAGAGTACACTTTCATGTTTCTTAACGCACTTAAATACACTTGTAAAAAAGTGCACTTTGAAATAATATCCATAGGAATCCCGTTTCTTTCTGATGTGAATAGGCCTTTAACTAGAATGGATTTGTGACCCTGCAGCACAGAAGCAGTCATCAGCAGCACAGGTATATTTATAACAATAGCCAACAATACATTGTATGGGTCAAAATGATCAATTTTTCTTTTATGCCAAAAATCATTAGGATATTAAATAAAGATCACGTTCCTTGAAGATATTTGGTAAATTTCCTACCGTAAATATATCAAAACTTCATTTTTGATGCATTGCTAAGAACTTCATTTGGACAACTTTAAAGACAATTTTCTCAATATTTAGATTTTTTTTGCACCCTCAGATTCCAGATTTTCAAGCTGATTTATTCAGCTTTCAGATGATGTATAAATCTCAATTTAAAAAAATTGACCCTTATGACTGGTGTTGTGGTCCGGGGTCACATATTTACTGTTGCTGAGGGAGTGCTGGAATCGCTTGTTTTAGATCTGGAAAAAATAAGACGTCAGAATCACTCTTGGCAGAGCAGGGCTGTGGCATACATATTGGATTACTACAGGTGTGACCGCCATCGGCAATAGCTGCTATTCACACCATGAGTGGATTTATGACTACCAGAAGAGCTCAGGAAGACACAATGGAGATGGGAGACACACTTTCACACCTGCAGTTAAAAGGTCTCACATGCTTACAAATGCAGATCATTAGATATGTGCAGCAGAGAAGCGTTCAAAAGCAAAGAGAGCAGATGTCCTACATGTGCATCCCTGTTATTTGGCACGAGAACGTGCAAACGGTTCAGGCACACTTTCAAACGCATCAAACATATGCCACTGCATTACTCCTCGACATACACACATGCAGTGCCTTTTATAAAGAAAATACAAAACTGGTGGGGACTTCATACGATTGTTTCTTTCACATCTTTTATTACCTCAAATTAATGAGCATCTGTGAAACCTCGCATTCTGTTTTTCCTGCTTTAATGGCTCTTTGCTAAAAATCCAATTTTCCACTGACACTTTGGCTCCAGTAATCCCCATCACGCATTTCTGCACTTCTAGCAAAGTCCCCTGAATCATCCCTAAGCCTGGACCTTCTCCGTGAATAACAGTGGCATGAACACTTACGCTTCTAACCAGCAGGCCAGAAACCCAATCCCTGCAGCAAAGCTACTCGACTCAATTGTATAATGTCAAATCTCACCGATTTAACACTGTTTCTCTAAGGTTTTTTAAGACTTATAAAAATAAAACCGCTTTATTCCATATTCTTAAAATCCACACACAAACCACTCCAAAAAAAAAAAAAAAACGATGACAAATAATTAATGATCAGAATTGTATTTGATGTTTGCAGTAATACCGGCGTCTGCTGACATACTGTTGCCATTGTACATGTTATCAGGCCAAGAGCTGCTAAAATTAAAATGTCACACTGCAAAATGAGCTTTGTTCACTCCTGCGGGGCTGTCAGAGTTAACATCTCCCCACAGATCAGCTTTAAAACAGACGGATCTAACAAAACTGACAGGAATGAGTGTGTCCCTTCAGTTGTTGATGGTATAGTTGCACTAGATCAGTTGATGGTTGGCATAAAGCCAGCTGACTAACTGCTAATTTAGTTCTTAAATAAAAAAAAAAACAAATGACGTAATAACAAAAGGAAGATCACTGTGAGAATCAAAGTCACTTTTTAATATGTTAAAAATGTTAGAAAGCTCTTGAAAGCAAGACGGATCCTCACTAATTTGAAGTAATGGCTGTTGATAATGTCACAGGAATAAATTACATTTTAAAATATATTAAAATGGAAAACAATTAAATTTCAGTGCATTCTTTGTGACTTATAGGAGACTTCAAAAACAGTTTTCAGGACACATAAAATAAAAGTTTTTGTTTGCATAATATATGTGTGTGTGTGCTGTGTATATATATATATATATATATATATATATATATATATATATATATATATACACACACACACACAGTATATATTTTACATGCATTTACATGTATATATTTATATTCATTTAATTTATATTATATGTGACTCTGGACCACAAAACCAGTCTTAAGGGTCAATTTTTCGAAATTGAGATTTATGCATCATCTGAAAGCTGAATAAATAAGCTTTCCTTTTGTTAGGATCGGACAATATTTGGCTGAGATGCAACTATTTGAAAATCTGGAATCTGAGGGTACAAAAAAATCAAAATATTGAGAAAATCGCCTTTAAAGTTGTTCAAATGAAGTTCTTAGCAATGCATATTACTAATTAAAAATTAAGTTTTGATATATTTACAGTAGGCAATTTACAAAATATCTTCCTCATGATCCTCATGATTTTTGGCATACAAGAAAAAGCTATTATTTTGACCCATACAATGTATTTATGGCTATTGCTACAAAAACGTTTATTTTGGATGCGATTAATCGTGCTTAATCATTGGACAGCACTCATTTAAACGGACAAAAATGAACATAAACTTTAGCAGTTTTTGACACTGCTAACAGGCATTTATCCTGTAAATGCAAAATGGCATCTTGTGTGCCCTGAGACATAAAACATTACTGTTTGGGTGCACACTAAAGATGCTCTCAAAGCGCTGGCAGTCATTCCACAGGGAATCTCCACACAGCCCTTCAGAGCTAGCAGCTAATCGCAGGAGAATGACTCTTCAATCCTCTAAAGCAGAACCACCGATGGATGGGATTTCCACACAACAGATTTCTTAGTTTTCTTTCTAATTTCTCCGGTTTTGACAGAAAACAAAGGCTGAAAAAGAGATGTCAGGGATTAAAGACCCCATGAAATCAAAATTAGAGTTATGTGGCTTTTAGTTCATGTAGTTAAGCTTTGAAGCCATATATGTTGAAAATTCACTTTTAGCAGATATATATATATATATATATATATATATATATATATATATATATATATATATATATATATATATATATATATATATATATATATATATATATATATATATATATATATATATATATATATATGAGGTTAACATTTACAATCCTACTCATCTGTACATGTTTTCATGATCTCAACATGTCTCAGACAAGAGTAAGTGTGCATTCACTATTTTATTGATTTATTTACTGTATGGTAAAATGCGTGCACTATTCTTTTTCATATTAATTAGCATAAACATCACAATAATGTTAATAATGTAATTTGTGTAAATCACATGATCATTCAGAAATCATTCTAATATTTCTCAAATCATTATTTCTTATTATTATTATAAATGCTGAAAACAGTTGCACTTCTTAATATTTTTTGTCTAATGATATTTTTTTCCTGGATTCTTTGATGACTAGGAAGTAAAAAAAAAAACCAGCATTTATTTGATCTATTCACTTTTAGCAGATATATATATATATGAGGTTAACATTTACAATCCTACTCATCTGTACAATTTGTCATGATCTCGACATGTCTTATTTTAACATTAATATGTTGAGATTATAAGAATATGAAAAGCTCTTTGATACACCACACACTGAAAAAAAAAATGATACTACATTTTTTTAAGGTAAGTGTTTGCAAACAATTTATTTGAGCTACACTTGAAATTTGAAAGTTAGTTAACAATGTGTTTATTTACGTAGCTAAAATAAGTTGATTGCAACCACTTACCTTAAAAAAAATGTTGTTAATTCAATTAATCTTTTTTTTTTTTTTTTAGTGCACTGAGTTTGTGGCGGATCACATCACGATCACAGGTGCATTCAGCAGCGTTACATGATATCCAGAAAATCATGTTTACAAACACCGTGCCGTTTTCAAAGCACCTAATACTGTTGTTTGACTCTAGCACTGCGGCACAATTAAATACAATCATACAATATTGCTCAGATTTACATAAGGTTATTTGAAATCAGAGAAAAGTTATGCACGACAGCTCACAGTCGAGACACAGTTTAGTCTCCTGGGCAACTGAAAAGCAATACGATTGGAAATATTTGCCTTCTCTGTTTCAAGCTCACTCCTAGTCCATGCTTTTTTTCTTCAGCTTGATGCATAAGTGGACTTGGAGCGGAGGACTGAAGCTCCACTCTCTCTCTTCCTCCATTCAATTTTCTAATAAAGAAAATGAGCAGAGACCAAGACGGAAATGAGGTCCATTGGTCTTTGTACTTTCTGTCCTACAGGAGCAACTATCCTTTCATTAGCTCCCAAGAGTTGCAGTAGATAAGATTATCTCCCTACTCATATTAGCCATAGTTATGAATACTCTTGCGTGGGTTTTCCATCAATCGCTTACTTTTTAGGGTTACCCTTACTAGGTCCGAATCCTTCGGAGGGTCTCCTCCATGTGTCCTGAAGGCGGCCAATTAAATTCTGACAGAATCCTCTCCGGCTCGGACTCCACCAGGCACGGTTAAACAATTTGATTAAACAAGATATTTGTTCTTGACAAAACTGCAAGCCATTTCATTTTTGTTGTATAATCAAATTAGGAAAATCAATAAATGTATGAAAAGCGAGAGAGGGAAAAGAAAGATGGGAGAGTAAGAGAGACGGCAAAAATGAAGTAAATCAAGCAGCACATTTTAAACAGCTCAGAGCTTGATTAGAGGCAGTTTGTGATGCTCTCAGACGGAGGGCGAGGAGGTGTGGAGGGGGAGGTTGGCAGCGGAAAAAGCAAACAGAGAAAATGTTTAGAGTGCATTTGTGATTTTCTAAGACAGCGAGCCACGTTCCCTCCTCCTGCGTGTGTCCAATTTGTTAGCCCCAGTTAATTACCAACACGCTGCGCTGCCGAGATAAAGATGCTTTTATTTGGTTTATTTATTGATGACACAATCTCCAAAGATAATGCAGCCTTCCCATCAAGAAACACAAAACATTTATTTATTACATTAAGAAAACATTTATTCCAGTGACATCCACATGCACTGGAGATTTTATAGGGGCCATATCATGAGGAATAAAAAAAAAAAAAAAAAGTTTGTGCTAAACATACTATAACCGAGCAAACAAAATGTCCTTGCCAGTGCAAAAAGAGCATTTACTGAAACTAAAGCCTGAACAATATGTTCCCAGTGAGATCTTGGGTAAAAGTCAGAATGTACAGCTTGTAGGAGCAGTCTCGCAGCATGAATGCCACACTAAATCTCTGACACTGCCAGAACTTTGTCAGAGGCGATAAATGTGGCCCACTCCGTCAAAGTGAGGTGCAAAGGAGAAATTAATGAGAAAAAAAAAGTGTGACTCTGGACCACAGTCGTAAGGGTCAATTTTGAGAAATTATACATCATTATACATCAACGCTGAATAAATAAGCTTTCCATTGATGCATGGTTTGTTAGGAAGGGACAATATTTGGCTGAAAATCTGGAATCTGAGGGTGCAAAAAAAAAAAAAAAAATCTAAATATTGAGAAAAATCGCCTTTAAAGTTGTCCAAATGAAGTTCTTAGCAATGCATATTACTTATCAAAAATTATGTTTTGATATATTTACGGTAGGAAATGTACAAAATATATTCACGGAACACAATCTTTCCTTAATATCCTAATGATTTTTTGCATTAAAAGGACCCATACGATGTATTGTTGGCTATTGCTACAAATATACCTGTGCTGCTTATGACTGCTTTTGTGCTCCAGGGACACATATGTACTGTAATTTTAACAAATCTTACGCTGCTCCTGACTGGATGTAGCACCTTCCACTCTGCACATCGGCCTTAAATGTATTTTAAACCAATACAAAAGTCTGATCTCAACAGTATAGATTGTTCTTTGAATGTCAAATGTAATGGAGGATTTGCAAAAAGGCTATTATTAAAGGATAGAGCAGGTGAAAACGGTATCAGCAGCTGTTGAGTAAGGTCAGTAACGGCATTCAAAATGCATTTACACTGGAATCCCAATCATTGGAAACAACATATCACACGCTCGAATGTTGATTACTGACTCACAGTGGACCAAAGACACGATGCACGTCTAATCGAGAAAATGGCTTTACCCTTGGCTCTAGTAAAATACAGTAAAGGGTGTTTCACACCACACCACACCAACAGATGGTAGCAGACACTTTATTAGGTTTTGTTAAATCAGTGTTTTACCCTTATCTGTGTCTGTCGGAGCTTGTTTCGGCTGATTGAACATGCTGAATCAGCACTTGTTGGGTCGTGAATGTCTGGGAAGTGACATACTGTAATCTGACGATCGCCCGCCTTGGTCTGCAGTGTGAACTGGCCTTAAGACTATTTGATTTAACAGGAAAAAAGACTAAAACTAACATTTGTGTGACCTGCGGATGCAAACGGGATCTATGCCACTAAGTATTTCTTACTGCATTATTAAAACGGCGATCTTTCAAGAGTTCTGTTGATGACACAAAAACACAAGCAGTCATTAGGGAAGAACAGTTAATCGGTAGCTGCTAATTTCAACCCCCACTGACAGATGAAGAGTCCTTGTCACTGTCAATCACTTACAGCATAATAATATCCCAGTGCATGCATATTTATGAGTTCCACAAGCACGTCTATTTGCCCGAGCACGAGTGGAGACTGAGAAATGGTTGAGGTGTACCTGTAAACATAAAAGACTTTTTGGAGCGCTCTCTTTTTTTAAAGGGGGGAGAGGAGATCCATTTACTGCCTTGCAGAAGTGGCTTTAAGTGGAGGAATGACAAGTGGAGGTGGATAATCATCAGAGATGGAAAGAGCAGACAGAGGAGTGCCTGAAAGGGATGGAAGAACTGAGAGAAGGGGAAAAGCACAACATGCTTTAAAAAGGGGAAAAAAGAGAATCATAATATTAAGAGGTAATGCCAGAAGAGCTGCTCACTTCGAGCAGAGATACGTTAGATCACTGTTGAAATGATGGTCTATGGAGTGGAGTAAGTGACTTTCAGTTGAAAACGCATCAAAAAACGTGTTTCTTTTTACGCAGCACTAACCCAAGCACATTGAAGGCCGGCTTAGAGCTCCAAACTTGACTGCTCTTCTAACTGTTAATCCAAGCAGCAGAGCCTGAAATGTGTCATATTAACGTTCTGAAATGTGCTTAATCCCAGTGAAACAGATTGTGTGTGTGTTTTTTGAGGGGCGGGAGGCTGTGTTCCCTCAGGAGAGCAGTTTAAGCAGATCCGCCTTGCACAGTGAAGAATGGGGCTTGAGCACTGCTGCCCTCCGTCTGCTACAAAAACATAATGGGAGCCTAATATCTATGCTAATGAGGCCGATACATCTCTGATTCCTTTGTGTTGCAGAAGGATTTCCAGCAGTCTTCCACAATGCAATTAAGGCTATATTGTAATTATGCGGATCTGTGCTCGGGCAGGGAGTCCACAGATGAGCCCTGTGCCTCCTCCCTGCTTTAATTTCCCAACTTCCGTTGAGACGTGTCCCCCCCCTCCCTTAACTTACGACATATGTGCGGGTTCGGGTCTGTGATGCAGCAAAAACAGCTCAGTGTGGTTATCAGGGCACTCTGGGATTGCTGTGTGCTATCGGAAAGCATTCAGTAAGTACACCGAGGTCTGCTCGAGAGGGCATAGGTTGCATGTGTTTATATGCATCGAGAGAGACGCACTCAAATAAATCCAATGTTTACTTTTGGCCGGAGCGAGTGTCTGGCGAGGAATGTGGGTGAATAGCATCTGTTTAATGCTCTCGTCATTTTACCCACAGGCCTTTCTGTCGTTTTGCACTCAGAGCCTCATATGTATGATAATCAGCAAAAACAACTCGTGCAAAAAGTAAAAAGGAATGAAAACATCACAGTGAAGAAGTCAAGTAACATTAGCTGGGGAGCTCAGCGAGTGAGGACTTTTTTTTTTTTAAAGATGAGTGGCATCCTCAGAGACTTTGATTAAAAATGCTATGAAGTGTGTTTATGGACACAGGCAGGGGAGAGTTACTGTTATTATTACAGACAGCTTGAAGAAGCACTGGTGATAACTAAGGACATAAGTGTTTACAAGTGGTCCAAAAAATGCGTATGATATGCAAAATGGCATTTGGAGCACTGTCAGTTAAAATTTCCAAATTCGAGAGATGTCGTGTGTTGTGGTATTCTCGTGAACATGCGTCGACTGACACGGAAGAGAAGAAATTATTGAATAAAGTTATTTTTGTTCTCGGCAACACTTTACAATACGGTGTCATTTGTTAACATTAGTTAATGTGTTAATAAACACGAATGAACAATGAACGCTACATTTATTACACTCTTTATTAATCTTAGTAAATAAAAATTCAGTCGTAACTATTGTTATCAAAAAAAAAAAACTTCATAATTTCAGCATTTACTAATGCATTATTAAAATCACATTAACTAAGATTAATAAATGCTGTAGAAGTATTAGTTCATGTTTACTAATGTAGTTAACTAATGAACCTTATTGTAAAGTGTTACCTTGTGTTCTTCATGCACAACAAGTATTCTCGTAGCTTGATAAAATTACAGTTGCACCACTGATGTCAAATGGACTATTTTGATAATGTCTGCACTACCTTTCTGGGCCTTTAACGTGTCGGTTGCTGTCTAAGGAGGGTCAGAAAGCTCTCGGATTTCACCAAAAATATCTTCATGTGTGTTTTGAAGACGGGTTTGGAACGAGTAATTGACAGAATTTTCATTTTTGGGTGAACTATCCCTTTAAGAAACATACAAATAGCACACCTCATTTATGTTGCACAGAAAACAAATAATTCATTTCAAAAGAGTTTGGGGCTTTGTTGCCAAGTTAACAATGCTGTACTCTAATGCTCTAATAAAGAAAAAGCAAAACATGGATGCTAAACTTAGCTGGAAACTGCACTGAATTGTATGAGTTTTGAAAAAATGTAGGTAGATGCAGGTTTTCAATGAGCCTGTGCTGCTTAAAATGCTATCTGTGTAGGCAGTTCACGAGGTTTTAGAACAGAGCCAGAGAGCAGGTGGGTGTGAGTTTGTGTGTACTGAAGGGGTTCTCTGAGAATCAGGTGGGAGACAGCGTCCTATATTTTGACCTTGAGCATCACTTCAGAAATAATTAATTACTAAACCTGTATGAAATGGTTTTGGATATGAATGCTTCAGAAACAAATGTGCTTCATCAATCTTCCATTGTGTCAGTGAATGTCATGGAGTAAGGTCTATTGCCTGGGCACTGGGATGGAAAATAAGAGAGCACACAAAGCTCTAGTGATTGAATTAGGAGCAAAGAGCTTGTGGGATCTGAGAGGAATATAAGGTGCTCTACATAAAGGCTCCTGGGATACGGTCTGGAGAATACTGTAGATCAGTGCTTCTCAGATTTGTCAGGCCAAGTATCACTTTTAAATCAAACCAGAACATCCAAGTAGTATTAAAGCAAGATTAACAACTGGGCATTATACATGTCATATATTGATGAATATCAATGTTCATGTAAATAAGATCAACTGTGGTGCTGTAAGACCTCCATCAGGCTCTTGACCAGCCCTGTTGCACATCTGGGAACCTATAGAGGAGCAGCATGTAAAATAGACACAGATACAGGGAAAATTACTACTAATTTTAATATGTACTCTACTGTATGTATTACTGAAAACCAATGGCTTCTAAAAATTCCGCTTTGCCATTATTGAAAACAAATGACATTTTAAATTAGGCTATATTTAAAAAGTCATTTTAAAATGGTAATAATATTTAAGAATATTACTGTTTTTCTAAATGCAGTCAGTGTTGGGAAAGTTACTTTTTAAAAGTAATGCATTACAATATTGCGATGCTCCCTAAAAAAGTAACTAATTACGTTAGTTACTTTTTGTGGCAAGTAATGCGTTACGTTACTTTTGCGTTACTTTTTAAATCTGGGCAGGGATTGCTTGTTTGTTTTTAATATAAAAAGTTATATTTTTGGCAAATGTAAAAGTACTTTCACAGCAAAAAGTGAAATTAATAAGCCTCAGGCTGAAGGAAAATTTAATTAAAAGTACATTAGAACACAGGAGAAGAAAGTTCAACACTCTTCTGCATTAAAAAAAATTAAGCACAAATGTTGGCTAATCTAAAGTAATTTTTGCTAAGTATGGTTGAATTGGATCATCAAAGGTCAGCAGCAAAGACGTTGATTAATAAAATGGGATTAAATACAAAGGATATGTGTGTTATTTAACATTTAATTATTGCAGGTTTGCATCATATTCTGAGTTTAGATTTCTCAGTTTTTATTCATTTTGAGGAATACTGAATGTTTTATTTTTTTTTAATGAATTAATGCATGTTCACATTTAGTCTAGAAATACAGTAACATCATGTTTACACAGCACACACAACTCCTCAGTACTTTCCTGACGATTTCTCTCAACATGAGGACTGTCAGTCAAAAAAGTAACTATATTTGAAAAAACACAGTAACTCCGATATTTTCTTGTAAATTAAGAAGTAATGCATTACTTTACTAGTTACTTGAAAAAGTAATCTGAGTATGTAACTCGTGTTACTTGTAATGAGTTACTCCCAACACTGGTCATGATGAACAGAGGAGACTTTTTCAAAAACATGAAAGAAGAAAAACTCTCTCTCTCTCTGCTCCAAAAGAGAAAGTTTCAAGTTTTTTGTGCAGTGTTTTAGGTTGGAACCTTTATTTGTGGTTTTAAATGTGCTTTTCAATTGTTTTAATGAGTTATTTTCTGCAGAGAAATTTATTGTGGGTTTTAAGTACAGACGTGACATGAAGTTCACTTCTCAATTACTGAATTTTATTTTGGGTGAAGCTAAATCTGCAATTTATATCAGCAGGAAAAACAGAATTGAGAAAAAGTCCTGTCACAGTGGTGTTGACTTTTTTTAACTTTAGCAAAATCAAGAGTGTTGATTGATTTCAAGTTTTATATAACTATGGAAGATCTGTCAACTTTTGAAATGATCTGGAGCAATCAAGGAGCATTGTGTACTGTTTTCGAAGGAAATATGGTGTTCTTATAATGTTTTTTTTTCATAAATTAATTATTGTTTGTATTGTCACTTGATTAATTGTAAAGTTTTTTCAAAATTCAAAAAAATTCTCTCTCTATATATCTCTCTCTCTCTCTCATACTCACACACACACACACACACACACACACGTTCGTTTTGTGAAAAGTGGGGACATCCCATAGGTGTAATGGTTTTTATACTGTACTTACTGTATGTGCTATTGTCCTACACCAACCCTACACCTAAACCTACCCCTTACAGGAGACTTTGCATTTCGTCTTTCCCCCCAAAAAACTCACTCTGTATGATTTATAAGCGTTTTGAAAAGTGGGGACATGGGTCAATGTCCTGAAAAGTCACCTTCACCTTGTAATACCTGTCATACCCACGTCATTATACAAATCTATGTCCTGACTTTTCACAAAAACGTGCGCACACACACACACAGACACACACACACTTACATGCATACTGCATATTCACACACACACCCTCCCACAGGTGTTAATATGGTCACTTTGCAGTTTGATTCAAACAAATTGCTACTAAATAAATGCATTTGATCTTAAAACCTCTTCCATCTGCCTAGAGGCGCTTGTTGTCTCAGAGTCAGAAGCTGGCCACTTTAAAAGCCGCTTCCTTTCATGAAATTGAGCATCTAGATGCTACTTGGAGGCCAAACAAAATAAAATCTCGCCTGGTGGTGATGGCTTCATTTTCTGCTCTCCTTTTAGCACTTGGAGTTAAATCGCGGTGCACAAGACATGATCAACACGGCTACACTACATCCCACACTGCAGAAGACTACAGGCAATGAAACTCCAAACCAGGGAGAACCACCGTTGTAGGTCACATCATGTAGCAGTGAAATTAGGCACAGAAAGTGTTGCCATGCAGTCTGTGAATACAGAAACCTGTGAATAAGCTGGTTCTTCTCTCAGAGCAGGAGGTTTCTTGGAGATTAGGGCTGGGCGATTTGTTCGATTTTATCGATTAAATCGAATTTAATGTTTTGCCACGATTTCATTTTTTATAAATCGAGAAATCACGACAACAGTCAAACGTGTCCATGTTTACACAGAACAAACAATGGAAACGCAGCATTTAATCAAATAAAAAGCCTGTAAAGAACTACTGATATTTCATGTTTGCATCATGGCGACAGAATAATATTCTACTGGTGTTATTCCTTCAGTCATTTTGAATTTGAATTACTTGTGATTTTTTTAAAGCATTATTTTTTGTGCTATTTCTGAACATATAATATGCACAAGACAAGTTTATACAAGATGTAGTTCATGCATATTTCTGCAAAGATATTTAACAAGTGATTTCTTTAACATTAAGCCTGCATCATGATGACAACTTCATGTGTGCTGCACTAACAACGAAAGAAAAAATTTGCTTAAATCATGTTTTAGTTACATTTTCAAGTTGATTAGTTAAAATCCAACAAAATCGGTCATATGTTCGGAGAAAATCAAGATTTAATTTTTTTGGAGATATGCTGTTCACATCTGTACAGGTGAACTAGTTTGGTTCAGAGGGGTAAAGCAGAATGGACAAGGAGGTTCAAAGCAGACAGAAGCAGAACGTGAAGCTACAGGGTCTCGTGAAAGGAGCAACGCAGAATGTGTGCATGGGAAAGATAGAGGCTGATAAATCCTCTGCGCCCTGGAGGGAGATTGTGGTGCATGCTGGAAGACTGTGCTCCTAATGAAGATGGACAGCAGAGATCCATCCATGGGACACAGAGACAGCGCTTCTCCATGACATTTCAGATGCCGTCAATTACAGGCATAGTGAGAGCCATCAGCGGACAGGATGACTGGTGCCCACTGGGTACGACAGGTGTGGAGAGCACTGATCCGTCACTGCCAGGACCCATTTATGTAAAAGACACTTAGCACTTTAACAAGGGCCGCTGGGACAGCACTGTATTAATGAGAAGGAGTTTCAACCGAACCGGGTACAAGAGCGAATGAGAGAAAGAGAGAAAGAGAGAGAAAGCTAATATTGATTGTTTGTTAATTATAACCCTTTGATTTGCTTTCAAGCTAATAACATGCATCTCGACATCAAACAATAAGATAATGCAAGGAAGCAATGTGGAGTACTTGCTAGAGCGACTAAGATAAGAGGAAGCCGTTTAAAATCTGATGACTGAGCCACAAAACACAGCGCCGTCGTCTCCTTCTGTTTCACATGCATAATCCTGAAGGTGAGGGGATGTGTCTGGAGGAGGAAGCTTTGAGCTGACTACCGCCTCGGGTCTGGTGACGCACACATTCCTGTAAGACCGGCTGGCTGGATCCAGTCATGGCACGAGTAACGCGGGGAGAAGCAGGCTAACAGAAAGAGACGCTCAGCTTCGATAACTATAGGCCTTGGGCAAATAAATAGCATGTTCGTCAGTGTGTTAAGGATTGTAAGGTTAACTAATTAGTTGTGTGCATATACGCTTGAATGTTTCATCATAAAACCCAGTTAAACATTTTATCGTTCAGTCCTGTTCTACGTGCATGTAGTATTAAACCTAACCCGAATCCGAAAACTAACCATATGTCATTTTAAATCTTAGTAGTTAGCTTATATTCTTCAGTAATTTCTCGTGTAATGCTACTATAAACGAAGGTACTGGAAAATAACATCGGATTTCAACATTTCCTACACTGTTAAAAAGTGATAAGCTGACTTAACTTCAAAAAATTGAGGAAACCTTTTGGCTTAAAATTAAGTAAATGATAATTTAAAAAAAAAAATAAGTTAATTGAGTTGTCAAGTTCACAAGTTTTTTATTTTTAAATTATTATGTACTTAATTTTAAGGCAATGGGTTTCCTCAATTTTTTTTTAAGTTAAGTCAACTTTCACTTTTAACAGTGTATTATTATCAAGGTTGAAAATTATTTGTGATGTTTAATATCATTGTGATATGCATTTTTCAAAATAACACAATAAAAGTTAAATCAAGTTCACATAACTTATTGAAAGTGCTCAACTTATTTTGATGAGTTAAGATAATGTTAAAACAAAAGCTGCCACAACTTACTGATCATACCTTTTATTTTATTTTTTATTTACACTGAACAGCATTTATCTAAAAGAAATTTGTAGCATTGAAGATACTATCACTTTTGATCAATTTAATATGTCCCTGATGTTTTCTTGCTAAAGAAAAGGACTTTAATTACACACATTTAATATTCTAATTATATGAAAATCACAAACGCACACATACACAATTTTCACTCAGAAATTTCTAGTAGATTTTAGAAATAATTAAAAAGAAATGATAAGTAACATTGAATTAAACAAGATTTTTTTTTAAAAATGCCTGCAGTTTATTTCTATCGAAATTGTTGTTACAATATGATATGCTGATTTGCACAAAACTAACACACAAATATTATTTTGCAGTATTATATGAAAACGAAGTATATTTGAGCTCACTGCAATGCATTGTGGGGTTCTCTGGTAAGGACACACACGCTGCAGGCAATGCTGCCTTCAGATTTGGCCAAAAGAAGATGTCTTTGAAGGCAGAGTAATAATGCTGAAGCAACATGAGGCCTTAAAATGCTGTCTTGGTAGGGAGCTCAGCACATTTGGATTTGAACAGAGCTAATATCCCAGCATGCAGCTCACCGCTGCTCTGACTGTGGCAATCTGTTTTCTGTGTTGAAAGCATGTGCAAACAGTACGGGTTTTATATCTGGCTGTGTGTAGGTGAACTCTTTCTATGTAGGGCAACACTAAATCCAGTTTCTGTTCCATTTCTCATCCTGTTTGCGCTGAGAAACTAATGAAAAAATGTTCATATTCCACATCTGACTGCTTCATTAATCTGGAGTGGGAATGGTCCCATTAGGACACATCCACTGGTGTTACCACACACAGATTAGATTGTGTCACAACGTCGGAAGGTTACACGGCTTCCCTCGAGATGGGCATAAATGAACATGTGTTATATTATTGCATCTCACATGCGCCATAAAAGCACAAACGCAATCACAAGAGGAAAAACAACCCCTAAAATTCACATTTAAATGCCAAATCTAGTTTTAAAATGTAAAAAGGTTTATAAAGTTGAGCTCAAACAGGAGAGAATCACATTGCAGCCCCTGCTGGGACGCTGTTTGTGTGTGGATTCGTCATCGGCGCTCTGCAGTCATGATGAAATCACAGCTAGAGGAGTTTCCCTCTATTGCACTTGAAGACACAGGAATTCTAATTTAAGAAAAAGCGTGAGCACTAACTGAAGATGAATATCGACGCCATACGGCTCAGGATCAACCTGCCGGCGCCGTTTCATTTAGTGGCAGAAGTGGAACAGAGGGACAGCTTGATGAACGCAGAGCAACGCCTTAAACAACCTACTCTCGGAAACTTCATACGTCCACCGTGACATTAGTGCTGGATTCCTCCTGAGAAACTGAATCGCATAAACCGCCTTCACAACCCACATCTTATGTACATGGATCTATGACAGGAATCCGTCAGGAGGAAGGGTGGGATGAGCGACTGTCCAGTGTAGGATGCGAATAAATATTTAAAATGTGTGTGTGTTGCAGTTTTATCATTCTAGATAAAATGCAAGATTCTCAGGGGAGAAAAAAGTGCTTCTTGCCAATTCTACAGACAGATGGACCTCAGTTTAGCATTATACCAGCTCAGAGAAGGACCAGAGATCAATGACTGTGACTGTGACTGACAGCAGTGCCAAACACCGTTCCTCAGGCCACAGCCGTACACACACACACACACACACACACACCAGACCGCCGGCTCTAACACTGCCAACTCCTGCCCCCAGAAACACCCCGCAGGCTACACACACACACACACACACACACTCGCCTACATGTTGAGATCTTCCTTGTCTCTGGAAGAAAAACAACATAATACCGTCCTACATGCATTATTTAAATATTACTTCACATTGAAGTCTCTGTTTCCAGTAAAATGAAATAAATCAGCATGATAAGCAATTACAGGACAACACATACTTGAGTCCTTTAATTTACACACTGTTTAATGCGTGAAGGCAGCAAGAAAGGCACTATCACTGGTAACTATGAATCATTGGAGTATGTGTGCTATGATTAGCATTCAGAGCCTGTTATATTAATCATCCATCTCTTCCATACTTCAGCAAATAATCCCACTAGTTCTCGGTCTGACACCACAAATGAATCATGTGGAACACAAACAACCTGAAATGAAGGATTGGACCATATGTTCAAGATTGGGGTGGGGGGGGGGGATATTTAGCCACTGAAAAATTAATTTAGGTCAAACTTTAATTTGAACATTACTGTTCAACCTGACAGCCATCACCAGATTAAGACGATATGTGACCCTGGAGCACAGAAGCGGTCATAAGTAGGACAGGTATGTTTGTAGCATGGGTCAAAATCATTGATTTTTCTTTTATGCCAAAAATCATTAGGATATTAAGTAAAGATCATGTTCCATGAAGATATTTTGTAAATTTCTTACCTTAAATTTATCAAAACTTAATTTTTGATTAGCAATATGCATTGCTAAGAATTTCATTTGAACAACTTTAAAGGTGATTTTCTCAATATTTTGATTTTTTTGCACCCTCAGATTCCAGATTTTCAAATAGTTGTATCTCAGCCAAATATGGTCTGATCCTAACAAACCACACATCAATGGAAAGCTTATATATATATATATATATATATATATATATATATATATATACAACCTGTATTTTGGAATATGTGACCCTGCACCACAAAACCAGTCATAAGAGTAATTTTATATATATATATATATATATAAAATTACTCTTATGACTGGTTTTGTGGTGCAGGGTCACATATTCCAAAATACAGGTTGAATATGAATGGACCGATCAGAATTCTGGCCTAAAGAAACACCTTATTTAACATGAAATGTAAATTTGTATATTTTAGAAATGCATTAGATCTTTTTGTGACTGTTTTTTTTTTTTTTTTTACCACCTCAGAATTTTTAATTAAAAAAAAAAAAAAAAAAAAAAAAAAGATGTTACTCAATCTTTTGGTTAAATGACAGACTTCTCCAGTCATTTAATCAGCTTTACTCTCTTTCTTACAATCATCTGTAAGCTCAAAGTCAGGTCTGCCTCCATCTAATCAACAACTGATGGATGGAAGCAAGCACCTGCTCTACATTTTTCCTTTTTCTATAATTAGTTTCACTTGGATCTACATCACAATATGAAAAAAAAAAGACCTCACGTTAACTGGACGGAGTCTCCGTGTGAACACAGAACGTAGCCTTTCATCAGTGTTTCACTCCGCCGGGCAACTTTTCCTTTTAATGTTCATAATGTTTGATGAAATGTGCATCATGCCATTTAACTCTTGATGTAAAGGAGCTGTTTTAAAAGGTGCAGATTTTTTTATTCATTAAAATGAAATGTGAGGAGTAAGAGACTGAAAGCAAGTGTGTGCGGGGAAAAGCAAAAGACTGTGTGACGTCTTCACGTTTCTTCTCATCATGAGACGCGAGATCAAGTGGGGAACGTGTAGCCCCCCGGTCTGTTCCCATGATGCTGTGAGGAACTCCAGATGTGGGTGCTGAGGTTAGCACATGAGCCGGCATACGTATTAAATATGAATAAAAGGGCTTTAAAGCATAGAGCCGACCGGTCCTATGAGATGAGATGAGCATCACGTTCTTTCACTGCAAGATGCAAGACCTTCTCTGAGCACACAAAGCAAGCTTCTGTTACAAACCATGAGGAATGTGTAGTGTTTGTTTTCACTGTGTGAACGAAGCCATTCTTGCAAAACTTATTCATTTATTGCATTTACACTGAGCCTCTGTTCCTCACGTTCACGCAGTGAGAAGGAGCTTCGCCTTATACATATTAAACAGGCACTTCTGGAGACATGATTTAATGTCTCTCAATAATGCATTCAGTCAGATGCATGATGTTTTCACACATCATTACCTCCACTCCAGTCTCCACTTCTTTCAGAGAATTTTCTCCACGCAACCTGTTTCTCCAAATGTCAGCTCGCAACATTTAGCCAGAAGTATTTAACATTTAGAAACTAGCACAAACAGATATAAAGATAAAGCAGAGAAAAATGAATGTCCTACATTGTTTATGAAGCATATGGGTTGCTGCCATGAGAAGCTCTGTGGCTTGACAAGCTATACATCATCTATTTTAAACTCGTATTGTAAGCTTGCATTAATTATTGCATTAATATACAAGACCGCAGAACTGCTTAAAATGAACTAGAACTAGTTTTGTTTTTTTAAATAAAAATCCTTTCATATAAATGTTAACCCAATGATGATATTTTGAAATGACAAAAATTTTAAAAACATCATTTTTGTGTTCTTTTTTTTAGAAGTTTTGGATTTAACACTGAAGCAAGACACTAAGGTCATAGCTCATCCAAAATTAAAACTCTGTCATTATTAACTCACCCTCATGTTGATCCAAACCTGTATGACTTTCTTTCATCTGTGGAACATGAAAGAAGATATTTAGAAGAATATTTCATTGTCCATACAATAAAAACAACAACACTGGACCCCACTGAATTTGACCGTATGGACAAAACAACACAACTTCTTTTATGTTCCACAGAAGAAAGCGAGTCGTCCAGGTTTGAGGGTGAATCAGTGATGACAGACGTTATTTTCTGGGTTAACTATTCCTTTAAAATGACCGGTGAGCAGCAGAAACAGAAGTTGCTAAATAACGACAACAACATGTGTCACAGTCTTCAAAATCAGTTGTAGAACAAAATGTAAAAGTCTCTTATTTTACTCATAAACAGAAAACAGCTTCTCCAAAAAGCCATTAGAAGTTCCCAAGAGAACACGAGACTTTGGACTATAAACAGAGCAGCTGTAAGCGAGATTACGCTCTTCAATCCTTCGCAAAACTTCACAGCCAATCAAACGCCCCGATGCGTCCTAGCTGCGAGTGACTGGAGGAGGCTGTATTCAGAGACAGAAGATGACAGACACACTCCGGGACTCCATCAGCGCCGTTCTCAAATGTCAATAATGAAGTAAACATCAACAGCAGGGCCGTGTTTGTTTATGTTTATGAAATGTTTGTTGGATACAACTCTATGATGTCAAAACGTCAAATATCCACCAGGACCGCGTTAAGCAATCACACCTTTTTAACTCGGAAACACAGGCGGCGCATCTGCAAAAATGTTCTCCGTGAGGCTGGAGGGTTTCAAAATTTTAGAAAGTGCACTTTTAAATTCAGATGGATTTAAAGAAAAATCTCTGTGGAAAGTCACGGGCCATTGCTCAAACATCTCTGTGTTTGTGCTCTCTAACGGCCTGCCATTCAGTGCAATAAACACACAGCGAAGCACACACTAAAGGAGTGCTCAGGATGATAAGTTGATTCCCAAATGCATGTTGAAGGGTCGTCTGGGTGCCGGCTTTCCCCTTGAGAGAGTAAGGTCACGGAGCCAGTGGAGCAAAGAGCTCTGCCTCGCTCTGCATCTTAAACATACGTGCGTGATGCTTGTGTAAACTAAACCGTTAACACGCAAGGAGCTGCGAGAAGGGCTGGGAATCCAGACTCTCACCGGAAAATAATACTGCAAGTGTGAAACTGGTTTATAAAACGACAGTCCCCGGTGTCAAAGCAGCTATGCAGATGCCAGAGAATTGTAAAATATAAACTGATATATTTAAATGCAATTTTGCATGCAACCTATATACAGTATGCAGAGCGTTATATACATAAGTGCACCTTTATATTAATACAGTACATTGTGCCCTATCATCACATTCTTTACAGAGCATATACGTTAGTCTATAACACATAATAGCTCTTAAAAAGTTTCAATCACAATGGCTTTAGTTTGTTATTTTAGTATTATTTATATACCATTATAGTATTTGATAATATTTCAAAGTCTTCTTTTTTTTAGATTAAGGTTTAGTAATTGTTTTATGTGCTTTATCTTAGTCTTTTGTTTAACATTTATTTCTAAACTTTACTTTATTTTGGTTTTAGTAGTAATTTTAGCACTGCCAAGTTTATTTGATTACTGCCAAGTTTTCTGCAGTATTTCAGTTTTTAAGTTTGCATCTTTTACTTTATTTGATATTTTATTTAGGTTCGTTTAACAATGAAAACAATGGACAGCAGTTAAACGGTACTTTTTCTTTTTGTAGTCAACTCCAATACTGCATTACTTGACTGTATGCTATTTAAAAATAAATAAATAAATAAATATATAAATAAAAGGAATGTTGAGAGCAATGCTTCCTGGATCCAGTCAGTGTTCCATTTAGTGCTGAGTGCTCATTGGTGCATCAACTTAAGATGAATGTAGTAGGATGATGGTGTTCCAAATTCAATTATTAATATTATTAATGGAACACAGTCATCCTACTACATATAGAAAATAGGCATATTCAGTTTTGAAATACAGTATGTTTAGTTTGGCAGTGCTTGCTCAATGACTTGCACAAAGAGTAACTGTCTTCTGCATTCTGTTTTATTCTTTCTGGTTTGATACTTTCACTATGACCTTTGTTGGAACAAAACCTTAAGGCAATACAACTTTGATTTCTCAGCACCTGGAAGAATTTCTTGTCTTGCAGACATCAGTGTGTCAGACTGCCCAGCAGGAAGTCCAAAGCAGCTCACCTCACCTTAACATCCACAACAACTCACACTTTATTCTAAAGGCCTTCAGGAAGAAATAACTAAATAAATAAATAAAGGGGGCGAACAAAACTACTTCAGCTTTGCAGGAGCTAAGAGGTAAATGAAATGCACAATCAAATAGAAAATATTAATTGCTTAAACAAATTATTCACCCCAACATGGAAATTCTGTCATCATTTACTCACCCTCGTGCCGTTTCAAACCTGCATGACTCACTGTCTTCTGTTGAACACAAAAGAGGAGATTCTGAAGAACTGTACTGGTTCATCTTTTCCACACAATTACTTTGAATTGAAACTGAGGCTTTCAAGATTTAAAAAGGACAAACTGTTCTTTTGAGTATTATTTTTTTTTATTTAGTTCACAAAACCAGTCTGAATTGTGACCCTGGAGCACAAAACCAGTCTTAAGTCGCTGGGGTATATTTGTAGCAATAGCCAACAATACATTGTATGGGTCAAAATGATTGATTTTTCTTTTATGCCAAAAATCATTAGGATATTAAGATCATGTTCCATGAAGATATTTTGTAAATTCCCTACTGTGAATATATCAAAACTTAATTTTTGATTAGTAATATGCATTGCTAAGAACTTCATTTGGACGACTTTAAAGGTGATTTTCTCAATATTTAGATTTGTTTGCACCCTCAGATTCCAATAGTTATATTTCAGCCAAATATGGTCCGATCCTAACAAACCATGCATCAATGGAAAGCTTATTTATTCAGCTTTTTCAATTTTGAAAAATTGACACTTTTGTGTCACATTGTTTTGTGGTCCAGGGTCACAAATATTAGTTCATGAATCAGACTGATCTATTTCTCCAGTTCACATGACACATGTGTTCAATGAAGAGGAATATTCTCAGTAAATAACCACCTTCAGTTTTTGTCTATCAAATGGATTCAGAAAACGCTTATGATATTATTATAGTAATTGTGTGTTTTTAAAAAGCTTGAAAGCCTCGATCTCCATGGGTTCTAATTGCATGGAAAATAAGCAGTTTAATTCTCCTTTTGCATTCCATGGAAGAAATAAAGTCACACATGCTTGTTGTTTGATCCCTTGATAGACTTAAGCGATGCGTCAGCTGCAATAAAGCTTTTGATTTCAGGAAGGGAAAGTAAAATAAGAAATAAATTGGCGGTAATGTTGGTAATAGTGTTAATGCTAATAGAGCTCATAATGGTAATGTTAACATAATCGATTTAGAAATGTTCTGATGCATTCAATATATCTCAAGTGCATGACATTTTATATTGCATTGTTTTTCTGTCTGTATAATTCAAGCCATCTTACATTCAAAAAGGCATCGCAAACACAAAAGCACAATGCTGTTTAGATACGCTTTGTAACAAGGGAACCTCAGGCTGGAATGAGCTAGTGTACCTACAAGCATGTCTCCGGCGGGCTGTACTGATTCGCGTGCAGCCGGAGGGCAGGGAGCAGGCCTGCGGGGGAAAGCTGAGCATGTTCCCCCCCCAGGGTTGTCTCACAGCCATTAACTCCTGCCAAGTCCTTGCATTGATTCTTACTAAGGGGTTTTGCTCCACACCGGGTCAGACAACAGTTACAAGCACAACTTGAAATGGAGAGAGATGGAAGGCAATGGGATGAGCTCTCATGCATCCAAACACTGAAATCAATTTTATGGCATGTAGGGTCAAGGTTACAAATTATGTCAACAAATTATACATGTACACATACACCCACACGTACATGCACACAATAAATATTGAAGGTGAAGAATAAAGACATCTCCAGCTGTTCTGACTGGGCTGTGAAGAGACGGGACAGACAGGAGTGTGTTTCCATGTCAATGAGCTCTATGGAGATGGTTTGGCTCAGAAACGATATACTGTACACTACAGTTCTGCTTCACGAGACACCTGAGGACTGAATGTAGAAAAAGCTGAGTGATCCAGCTTGCTGGCTTTGAAATGTAAAATCATAATACATTATTAGAATCTCAATGAAGCTTTTGAACATTTAATTACATGTTTTGATAATTATGGTTACTAGATGGTAGTGGTAAGTTGTACTACTTTGGCTAATAAAATAAGTAAATACAACACTAAAATATATATATATATATATATATATATATATATATATATATATATATATATATATATATATATATATATATATATATATATATATATATATATATATATATATATATATATATATACACATACCCTACAGTTCAAATGTTTGGGGTCAGAAGGATTTTTATGAAGAAATTCATACTTTTACTCAGCCAAGATGCATTGAATTGATCAAAAGTGACACTGAAGACATTTACAATGTTACAAAAGATTTCTTCTTTTTTAAAAAATGCTATTTTTTAGAACTTTTTAAATCAAAGAAGCCTGAAGGAATTCCATAAAAAAATATTAAACAGAAACTGTGTTCAACATTGATAATAACAAGAAATGTTCCTTGAGCAGCAAATCAGCATATTAGACTGATTTCTGACAGATAATGTGACACTAAATTCAGCTTTGCCATCATAGAAATAAATTACATCTTAAAATATATTTATATACATTTAATTACAATACAGTTATTTTAAATTGCAATAACGTAATTGCGCAATATTATTGTTACTGTCTGATCAAATAAATGCAGCCTTGGTGATCATAAAAGACTTCTGTCTTTTAAAAACATAAAAAAAAACATAAAAAACCAAACCTTTGAAAAGTAAATTAAAAAAAATAAACAGATAAAACTACTAATAAAAAATAACAACACCTGCACTTTGACAGTATTAGCAATATCAAATGTGCTGGGGGAATTAGACTGACTTGACTGAGAAACACGGAGGAAAAACCAGCTTATCTTAGTGTATATTATGAATATTGGTTCATTATGGGCACCAGCACATGTCCATTAAACACACTCTGTGTGTTGGTCAGGTTGTGTTTACATTACGAGTAGTGGTCAACCGATATTGTTTTTTTTTTTGGCAGCCGATGCCGATATCTTGGAAAGCAGGGTGGTCGATATAAAACCGATATAATTTTATTTCTTTTAATTAATATTTACGAAATTTGAAATCATTTGATTAACAAATAAATGTGTTAAATAAACACTTATACTTTAGATGACAAAGTATTTTTCACAAATAAATAAATATTTAATAAAGAAATATAATTTAAAATGAAGTAAACATTGTAACCGACAGGGCACTCAGTATTCTGGGAAGTTTGTGTGCATTGGGAATCATATTTTTTCAAATAAAGCCAAGGTAACACTCATTTTACATACAGCACACAGTGAAAATGACATGAATATGACAGTGGGCAAATGCATAAAGCGCAGCATAATTTAAAATCACGAGTTTAAAGTGTGTCGATCGAGCGTCTCCAGTGAAACTGAACTCTCCTCCTGTCCGCATTCAATTCACACGGACCGAGCGTCAAGAACACGCGATCATGCAGGATACACACACTTCACTAGATCTCACAACTGGACTCGACTAAGTTTGCAAGGTTTGTGAAATTAAATGTTCATTAGTCATTCAAAGATTTGTTTACATTAATAAATGTGCATTTGCTGAATGCTGAGGGCAAACAATAAAGTATTATAATGTTTGCCTTTCTATTACTAATAACATAAAAGCAATCGTTATAATACTTTTTGAATACATTTTCATCCCTTTGTTTAACAGTTCTATCTGATTATCAGACAGACTTCTGTCTATAATACTTTCTTGTTTGCCCTCAGCATTCAGCAAATGCGCATTTATATATCCGTATTAGACAGAGCTGTTGACGATGACAGCGAGGAAGAATGTGAGCACTGTGTGCTCAAGCGCTGCTGTTCTCAGTGCCTTCAAAATAAAAGTCCCACCGCGAACACATCAGCCAAACAGGAAAACTACCAAATGCCAAATATCGGCCGATATATCGGCCTTGGCAATATATCGGTCAAACACTAATTACGAGGACCAAATATCTCCACAAGGATAGTAAAACCTGCGGGCCTCAGCCAGGGATCCCCAACAGGAGAAAATCTTGAAAAATGTACTAAATAATGTCTTAATAATATCTTAATAAAAAAGGTTTGTGTGTGAGGGTTAAGTTTAAGGTTAAGCCCGGCTCACACTGTGCGATTTTGGCCACGATTTGGTCATCTGAGACACATCTTGAAAATCCTAAAAGATTCCTATAATCCTAAGATAAAATCTGTAGTCTTTGATCGCTGGTTTGACATGTTCACCGACAGCCGATTATTGGCCGTTGCAATCAAATTTCACCTCCGACGAAATTCTGTCAGTGTCAGAAGATTTGGCGCACAGTCCTGCAGTGTGACTACTGCTACGATGAATGTCAAATTGTCTATGTTTTTCAAGACAAGCTACGAGAAGAATTAATGCTAGAGAATTATTCTCTCAGCCACTCTGAGAGATATCATCTGATATGTCGCCTTTTCTATATAAACACTGGTTGCGCCGCTGTTTTCATGTGTAGAGTTGCATTCACTATTCTTCTTAAATACGCCAGTATTGCCGCCGTTCATATACTTTTCATGATAGCCAACATTTCGGTCCCGCGTGCAATGCAGTTCGCAGTCACTGGACGTGTATGGGTTGATAACGTAAAACACCGGACAACTTTTCTTGCGTGCAGCCGTTGTTAACTCGTCTTGACTGTCGTACAGTCTGACATTAATAACAGCTGAGATCCCACAGTGTGACATGATCATCATGTTCGTACAGTCTGACAAGTGCAATCCTAAAGGACTTTTTAAAATAAAAATAATAAAAAATTTGCACAGTGTGAGCCCGGCTTTAGATAAATTGAAGTGAGATAAATTACCTTTCTAAAACAACAGAAGTGAATGGAAAGTCCCACCATGATAGAAAAACAAATGCGTGTGTGTGTGTGAGGTCAGTGAGGAGGTCTTCCTTTTGGGAGTGACATTGTTCAGTCCAGGGATTGAAGTCTGGAGGGACTAGATTTAATGAGCTCCAATTTTTGCTCTAATGACCCTCTCTCTACCCCCCCCCCCCCCCATCATTTCCCTCTTCATATTATTCTCTTCTAATCGCTTTGGAGGATATTAACAACCTCTTCCTCGCACACTCCAGGCCATTAGGAGGGCCTGCCTCAGCTGCACACACATGCCAATCATCTCAATTACTCTTATGAGCACAGAGTGGCCAATATCTGGTGAAACACACACATGCACACATGACAGAAGAATGGGAGAGAGAAAGATCTAGTGAGGGTGAAAGTTGTGAAACTAGGCCACACTACAACATGGTGCATTATCAGTGAAATCTTTATTTGTGTAGTGACAGTAAAGTGCGAGTTGTCTTAATTATGCTAACTTTCGAGACTGGGAAGTGACTCTGACATGAGCAAATGTTACAAACCCAAACTTTAACGGGTGTCAGTGAAACTTATTTGCAATTTAGTGCCATCAGAACAGTCATAGTTGGTTCTTGCGCTCAGTCGAGCAGTCAGGTAGCCTACATGTACCTTTCCTGCGACGGAAGCCGTTTTTAGACTCACCAGGCTGCAGTACACTGATGCCCAGCGGGTTGGAGGTGCGGTTGGCCACCGTGCTCCAGGTGCCATCGTAATTGCTCCGATAAAGCAGGGCAGCACACTGGTATGTCCCGGCCTCCTTGCGTCCGGCTCGGGTGATGCTGAGGCGGAAGTTGGTGTTCGTGGGCGTGCGGTCCACCGTGGTGCGGGTGCCCAGGCCCAGCAGCTGGTCGCCCCACTGCAGAGTGCCATCCCTCGTAAACGTCACCAAATCTCTGAACTCTCCGTCGCCCTCTGCTGGCTGGAAGCGCCATGTGACCGCAGCAGGAACGCTGGGATTGTGCCGTGGCTTCACGATGCACTGCAGGTCGAACGAGTCGCCAAACGTCACGCTGGGTGTACGGGAGGAGGCCGACACGAAGAAGAAAGATTCTGAAGCAAAGACAAAAAAGAGAATACGTATAGTAATTAAAAATACTTGCAATTTCACAATGCATTAATATACAATTCAGTTCATGTGCTGACTCATCCATTCAGAACTGTGTTTTATTCTATCTATTTTTTGAGGCTTTATATCATTTATTAGTTTTTGAGTCTTTTGTTTTTAACATAAACATAATACAATCCGAAACTGGTTTTGCACTTAAAAAAATGACAATGCACTAGCAGTAATACTGCTTATTTTCATTTGTTTGATGTTATTAGGCAGAAAACAAAAGAAAACTGGCAAAAATACTAAATACAGAAATGCATAAACATACAAGATAAATAAATAAAACAAAATAAAATAACAGTTACGTAGCACATAATTGAGATGAGTATATTAATGATGAATAGTCTCTCCCTTTGTTTTGTGTTCATCAAGATCTCAGAGCAGTGTAATAATCATCATCAACAGCAGCATACTTTTATTTAGCATCATCAAACAATTTTTCACTGAATTGACCAGAAAAAAAAGGAAAAAAAAAAATATATAATATAAATGAATGAATGGATATAAAATGACCAGTGATGGGAATAACGGCGTTATAAATAAACGGCGTTACTAACGGCGTTATTTTTTTCAGTAACGAGTAATCAAACGAATTACTGTTTCCCCCGTTACAATGCCGTTACCGTTACTGACAATAAAATGTGGCGTTACTATATTATATTATTAGAATTAAATTTTTCAGTTCATCTGAATGGATGCGCAGTGTAGCTGTATTTGACAAACTCTAGTGTGAAGCACACGACTCGCCGTCGCTTTCTCTCACATACACGCACGCAAAGAAAGATACAGAGCAAGATAGTCTTTCATAACATGCAGAATTGACGCGCTACATGTAAACGATACTCTTTGTTGTATTTTCCTGTCAAAATAAAGGAGTTCCTTCGGAATTCTTCAACTTTTAAGAACTGCCGGTTTCTCTGGTAGTGGGCGGGGCTAATGCGCAATCTCATTGGCTGGCGCTCACCTATTATCATCACTGGTTTGATTTCAGCAAATCAATTCAAGCGAACGCAGACAACGTGATTAATATTCCTGAACCCAGCAGCTCATTAATCCTTAGTGCCTTTTATATTGATGACAAATATGCATTCATACTTGGTTATTCTAATTACTAAAGTTCTATCATCATATAATATTAAATTATCATAATATTATATTATAATGCTTGACTGACTGATACTAAGTGTCAGTAGATAAATAGTGTAGATTAATGTACAATGTAATAATTTATTCTTTTTAGTGTCCATTTCATTAATTTAACATATTTAATATTGGGGGCATCCAAAGTTATTTGACATTTGAACATTTTTTAAAAAGGTAACGCAATAGTTACTTTCCCTGGTAATTAGTTACTTTTATAATTATGTAACTCAGTTACTATTTGTGAGAAGTAACTATAACTAATTACTTTTTTTTAAAGTAACGTGCCCAACACTGAAAATGACTATGCTATAGCATTTTGAGCATAGCGCCTATCCTTACCTCAATGTTTATATATACACACAGTATAGATAAAGATAAAAGTGTGTGCATTGCAACAACACTTGCACTTGTATGCCACTGCAGCATGATTGCAATACCGTTCAAGTACTTATTCTCTCCAGTGAACCATTTCCTATTTTTGCTTGAAAGAAAAAACTAAGTTCTGGTTAACTGCTTGCGCTGCCCCCTCGGCTCAAGCCTGTCACACAAGTAAACATGATGAGGGAACTGCGGGTGACTTAATTGTGAATTCACAGCTGATACTGATGAGAATGTGAATCTGCTAAAGGGCATATAGACAACAAGCCTATTCCCTGGCGAGCTGCTACTGGCAGCCTTCAGCAGCAATTTACATCTGCATTGCTCATACTATACAAGATCATGGGAAAAATAAACTCATTACAAGGGAATGCCCCGGCTGTTTTGTCTTTCCATTTGAAAAGGAAGCAAATTTCTGCAAGAGATTTCTGGAGCTCGAATCATTTTCTCAGTGGAAGTGGTAAAGCGTCATTTGGCTACTTCTGAGTGTTTGTGCTTGATACGGATGACAGCAGCTGGAGGCCATACAGAGACGGAGACAACGAGATCCATTTCCAGCCTACCTGCCAGTGCCCTAATGATGCCACGCTGCTGGGCTGTAACAGAGGGCAGGTTAACGCAACACCCGCCGGGCACAAGCTTTGCCCAGATCTCAGTAGTACCACAGGGCCTGGCAGAGTTGAGAAAGTGAATTTCATTTGGAGAGCCTCTGTGTCCTTCAATTATGCAAACCATCTATTAAAGGAACGGGGCAGTAAAGTTAGACGTCTACATTATCAAACTACTCTGTCTGCATGCTAATGAGCCTCAAAGACTTCCCTGGAGAAATCCCAGAGTTCAGGTGCTCACTAGGCTGAGAAAGGCTAGCAGGAGTTTGTTCTGTTTGGGAGGAAAGCGTGAGAATGGCAGAGTTAATCTACTCTGCATTATTTTGATAAAATTTGGACAAGGTGACCTGTAGCATGCCAACTCAATCCTGTGGGCAGCAACGTCGGAAAGCAGCCAAAAGCAGATTACACACACATCCCGTGTTTATTGAGCGCATGCAAACTAATCCTGCAAGCAAAAAAACACAGGAAATACACTCTGCTGGATGCTTTTTTTAACATTTAATGAGCTCACTTTTGCTCAGATATTGAAAAAAAAAAAAAAGCCTCAAAAACGGATTATCGGTGGATCTATAGCAGTGTTTCCCGCAAAGCTATTCAGCTGCTAAAACTATAGCTCTACAAAAAAATAATCTTATTTTCTCTGAGTTGTGAGCTTGAAGTCAGAATTGAATGTGATCGCATAAAAAGACAGTGTATCACAAATTAATGGCCAGAAAACGCATATTTCTCGTGTCGTCTCAGCTGAGATAAAAAGCAACATCAGGCTCGATTCAATTCAAGAGACTCACAATTTCAAGAGTTAACATTTGAGTCAGTCCGAGGACCAAATAAACCACTACTAACTCACTGTGATGGGTGAGAACACTTATTCTCGTTCTGATGTGATACCAAATGTCATTAATGCTGTTATCGGTCATGATGCGTTTACATCTATTAAACACAATGTTTTTGTGATTTCTAGCAATAAAATGGCCAATAACCATTTCAAACAATGCAAAAACATATTAGCCAATAATAAAGGTCACGTTTAGCTTGGTTGATATTTGTTGGACTGAAATACTGTAACTGAAGCTTCTTTCCTCTGTCATTATCTCAGGTAAACACCACTTTCTTTGGTTAAATGTACTCATGTTCAGATGAGCGAAAGGAGACAGTTCTCAATCAAAACAAACATTTGCAAACATAACATTGTTTTCATTTTAAAGCTTATGATACACAACATTAACACCATTCTATTATAACATTTAAAATAGAAACTTAAATGCATTCATTCTCATTACGTTTCTAAATCTGTATTACTTACGACTGAAGAACATAAAAGATTATATTTTAAGAAACGTGCGTGTTTTTTTTTTTTTTTGGTCATACAATAGAAGTCACCAAACTGTTTGGTTTCAAAATATCTTCTTTAATGTTCCACAGAAGAAAGTACGTCACAAAGGGTTGGAGCAATATGACAGATATCCCTTTAAAACATTAAAATGCATTACTAAAATAGTATAAATGTAATGAAAGGTTAAATGGGTGATCAGGCGTATAAAGAAAGAAAAACTGAGGAGATGCTGGAAAATACAGGCCTGACTCCAAAGAACGAGAGGACGAGAGGACGTTTATACAAGGAGTGATAAGAGAGAAATAAAGAGAGGAAGGCAGAGAGCGAACATCCGCATCTCTTTCATGTGTTGATGGATCCCGGTGCTTCACTCTCTTGTGGACACATGACCAGTAATGTCTTTCTATCTATCCTCGTTTGACTGCAGACAGCAGGGAGCCACGATCAATGCCGTCTTCTCCCGAGAGCAGGACTGCAGGACACACGCTGAGCGGGACTCTTTACGGACACACCATCACCAGGGATTTCACGTACACAATCTCTCTCACATTCCAGCAGTTTTCCCATTGCTACTTTGTGTCACCAACTGTATGGTTTTCGATACGCAATCATCAGTGATCAGAGGACCCATCATGGCATCTGAGGAAGTGGGAGGAGGAGCGAGGCCAGGCAGAGCCAGACAGCCACAGCTGTAGTGTTTGATTATTCCAGACACACAGACATGCTCAGAAAAACATGCGGCGTACACCCAGCCTCACACACAGTGGGAATAGAGATTTCAAATCTCACAGACTGACACAAGGGCAGAGCTTCAGTCGGCCTCTGGATGCCTTTTCATGTCAAGAATCAACCCTAGCTGTTCCTTTGGTCGCTGAGGTTTCTTCTCTTTGCTGTTTTTCCAATATACATATCCAATCTATATTTTGAATGTTTCTCTTCACACAAGTATTAATATTCACAGCGATGCCACAGAAGAACCATTCAGTCAAAGGTTCTTCAAAGGACCATCTTTTTCTTGCCTTTTTATGATCTGAAGAACCTTCTTTCACTAACTTTCCAGCAGTCTTCAGTGTCACACGATCCTTCAGAAATCATGCTAATATGCTGAATTCGGTGCTCAAGAATCATTTTTGATTATTATCGATGCTGAAAACATTTGTGTGTGATAATTCGTGGATACCACAATATTTCAGGATTTTTTGAGGAATAGACGGAGAACAGCATTTAATTCAAATAGAGATCAGTAACCCTTTACTTAAAGCCTTTATGCATATCACATTTTAATAACGTACCTTGTATTGTTAATGTATTATATATTTTTATAAACAACTGTAACCAAAGATAAAATGCATTATAATATTTGAAGCGCTGTCTATCATGCATTTTAATACATTATACTTTCAAAAGGTCTAATAATGAACAGATAAGTATTATAATGTATTATTATAACTGTCGTTTACAACGTTTCATGAGGTGCATTACAATGCATAATTAAAGCTACGTTTATAATGCATTACACAAAGGCTTAAAGTAAAGTGTTATCTAGAAATCTTCTGTAACATTATATGCCACTTTTGATTAATTTAATGCATCCTTGCTGAAAGAAAGCATTCATTTCTTGAAAAACAAATGAAGTCGCAGTCACACTAGATTTTTGTGCTTCTAGACGATTCTATGAAGACTGCAATGGTCTTAATATGATGTTATAATGAAATCTGTATAAGCCTGTGTTTCCCGTCTTCCAAATCATTTCCTATAGCACGCTCGCTAGCAGACGTTTCATTAAACCCAAGAATGTATATTTATCTGCCATCCAATTAACATGCTGGGAGCTCTAACTGCTTTCTTAGCGATCAAAAAAAGTAAATTGTGGCAGAATGCATGTCTGGCCTCACCTCTGGGTGTCATGTGTAACCCAGCCAAACGATTCCGGCGCTACAGGGTGGCCTGCAGCCAGTCAGCACCCACACCACTGCCAGACACTAATGAGCATGTTAAGACTCTCTCAGCAGAATAACACCACAAACTGGGCCCTGCTTCACACTCGGCCCTGGTCAGTCACCCAGAGTCAACGCTGGAAAACACAACACTGCTATTTTTACTCGGCACCACCAACACACCTGTCACAGGAGCACAAGAGCACAAGAGCAGAGGACACAAACAGCGTCTATGCCCACACGGACGCGTAAGAGTGACTATCACACGATCACGTGATCATCCACCTCGAGCAAAGTGACTCCTGCAACACACCTGGAGAAGAAGTCTGTGTACTTACAGTAAAAGCCAAAACAGCAGACATCAAGAGCGTCATGCTGCCACTCTTTGAGCCTCAAATCAAAAGCACAGCTGATGAAATGCTTCAACGAAGCTGATCCTGACAGCAGAGGAAGTAAAAATGATCAATGTCATCGCAGAGGAAGAGCACGGATATAAATAATTAAGAGGAATAAATAAAAAAAAAGCCCTGTCTTTGTCATCTCATCAAAGATTCAATATGCAGGGTGCACGAAGACCTGATTCTGGATGAGATTCCCAACCTTAAAACAGCATTTAGGGTTCCCACATCTTTGACAAATTCATTTTCCAATCCGTTGTGATTACAATATAAATATTTAAAAAGAAAAGAAAAAAAAAAGAAAGAAAATCAAGCATTTTAGAGATTGCCATAAAAATGTGTTTCCATTTCAAAGTACAAAAGTTACTTTTGAGAGAGAAACCGGCTTTATTTTAATTTAATATACAACTAGCCATGCCTTTATTAATTTCATTAATTTTCTTTAATATATTTTTACTAGTGCTGTCAAATGATTAAATCGCATCCAAAATAAAAGTTTTTGTTTACATAATATATGTGTGTGTACTGTACTGTGTATGTTAAATAAATAACATATAAATAAATAAATAAATAAATAAATAAATAAATAAATAAATGCACACTCATACAGTATATATTTTGAAAATATTTACATGTATATATTTATATAATTTATATTATATATAAATAAATGTAATATATAAATATAACATTTTTCTTAAATATATACATGCATGTGTTTGTATTTATATTTACATAATAAATATACACAGTACATACTCATATATTATGTAAACAAAAACTTTTATTTTGGATGCGATTAATCGTTTGACGGCACTAATTCTTACAAACTTAATTAATATAAAAAAATTCTTAAAATTGGTCATAACTTTTTGTTTTATAAAGTATATCTTCGTTCTGCCCCAAACAGGCAGTTCACCAAAAACATGCCTCTGGTTAAAATATAAATCACAATGCAAGGCTGTGCAAACAAGAGCATATGTTTGAGAAAGAAACTCTATGTATGACTGACTCAGAGTTGTCTCTACAAACTAAGCTGGAAGAGTATTAAAGTATTTAAGTATCAAAAAAGTTGCACACTTCACCATCAAAACCACAGACATATTGTATGTTATCAAGAACTGCTCCAGTGTCTTGTCTAAAAACCACTCATTGTCACGCAACACATGCGGTGTCACACAATGAGTTTATTTAGAGCATCTGCCAGCTTGCTATGCACTCATGTTTTTCCTTTCTGCAGTGTGTGTGTGTGTGTGTGTGTGTGTGTGTGTGTGTGTGTGTGTGTGTTCTCATTACATACACAGTTAAAGAGCAGACTGGGAAGTCACGGCTATTGATTGTGATGGAATGCTGACAGCGGTAGTGTTCCACTGCTCTTCTCGTACAGGATGCAATGTAAGCATGAGCATGAGTGGGTTATATCGACTTCATATGGAGGGGATCCAGCTTTACAGTGCACATGCCACTCCAATACTCTACCGTACTTGAGAGGATACGAATTCCTGTCACTATGTGAGCTCAAGTGTGAGTTTGTATATATATATGCATGTGCATTATGAAGCAGAACATTTATGATGTCATAAATTTGATGCGATGTTGACAGTAAAAATGCACTGCTTGAGTACAAATACACTATATATGCAAATACAGTGTCAGAAATCAACTTTTTATGAAGGGGAAATGTTTGTCCCCTGGCGCTGAACTTCAAGCGCATTTTTTTTACTTTTATGAGGGAATCTTTTATGAATACAAACATGCACACATATAGAAACTATTCAAGTATTCAGTACAACTGAAAACAACTGCTTTATATTTTAATGTATTCCAAAAATGTAATTTATTCCTGTGAAAGCTGAATTTCCATCAGTCATTACTCCAGTCTTTAGTGTCACATAAATATTTAGAAATTATTTTTAATGGTACTCAAGCAACATATTACTATTATTATCATTATCATCAATGTTGAAAACATTTGTGCTGTTTAATGTTTTTGTCTGCGTGATCAACTGAGATAATTCATTTTCAGGATTTTTTTAATGAATGGAAAGTTCATAGAATAGCACATGAAATATAAATCTTCTGTAACATTGTAAATGTCTTTAACGTCTTTTTAATTTAATAAAACTATGCTGAAAAGGATCTTGCTGACCCCAAACGTTAAACCTATGTAAATCTATAATAAAAAAATAAAAAAATAAATAAAAATACTTAATATTATTCAAATCAATTTATTTAAGCAATAAATAATCATATAAGAATCTAACCAAGAATATAAGATAAACAAGTTATTGCCAAAATAAATATAAAAAGTTATATTTACATTAGTGCGGTCAAATGATTAATCGTGATTAAATCGCATACAAAATAAAAGTTTTTGTTTACATAATATATGAGTGTGAACTGTGTATATTTATTATGTACATATTAATACACAAATATGCATGTACGTATTTCATAAAAATATGTTATGTTTATATATTAAGTAAATTATATGCATATAAATATATACATGTAAATATTTTCAAACTATATACTGTATGTGTGTTTATTTATTTATATATACACATAATACATATGCACAGAACACTCACATATATTATGTAAACAAATACTTTTATTTTGGATGCGATTAATCGCGATTAATCGTTTGACAGCACTAATTTATATTATAATTTCTTCCCCAATAACATATATGGTCTTACCAACTGATTTTACAGTGACAGTCTTGGTGGCGGATTCGTCTCCAATCTGCTGCCAAATCCAGTCAGGTGCAGTACCGCTCAGGGACCACTCGGTGGCGCTGCATCTGTACTGGCCCTCATCTGTGGGGAAGGCATTATACAGGAACAGGGTGAACGTGTCGGGTCGAACCCGCTCCACACGGATCTCTCCAAAGCTGGTGCGCTCCCTAAAGCTGAGCCCAGGAGTGACCGTGCCCTCGCGATCCACTGAAGCCACGTTCACAGCGGGACCCGCTCCATCTTTATCCGTCCACTGCCACGCCACTGACAGGGGACCCACAGTGTTGCTAACAACGCAGGTCAACTGGACGGTCTCCCCCTCCATAATCTCTGAAGTGTTACTGGATAATGACACAGTGATGTTACTTCCTATGAGAGACAGACAAACAGAGGAAATGAGACATCAGTCTTTGGAAACATGACACTAGAGCTAGTTTATCATATTAATTAGGAGTACATTTACATTGTGTACGAGTAAATTACTCATGACAAGCTGTACAAGAAACAACTCTACAAATTCTCATTGGGTTAGAACTGTCATTGTAATACGGTCCCTTAAAAGCAAGTACACTAAAACACTCTTTTCCCTGCATGCATTAGGTGCATAGCTGCTTGAATGAAGAAAACATCTTATTCTAGTTCAGTAACAAACATCAAATTAGCAACGCAATTGCATCATCAGCTTAGTTTCTTTAGCTGGGTGACACATTCTGGAGCAATATATTGAGGCGCTGCCTTTACCACTAGGGCAACAGGCTCTTTTTTTAACTTAAAGGTCAGATTTCTATACCTACAGTAACCATTTTTAGCATTTCAATCGCTCCCATTCATTTCTCTATGAATGGTCTGTTTTCTTGTGCTATATTGTGTCTGGTTGTGAGTCAGTTGCAAAGGCCCCTGAAGATGAGGCTGATAAGGCTCGAGGCGAGAACGCATAGACCTAGTTACGGTCTCCACCACGCTCCTCAAGTATTTTAGGAAGCGCCTGTACTGGACAGTGTTTGGGGGTTTGCATCGTAGTTAGCAGGGACTCTCCACATTCTTCATTAAAGATGTGAACCAAGCACCCGCATGAATCACGATGTTAGCGCATTTGATTCAAAGCTTCACAATGTTAAAAAACGGTAACAAAAAGTAAAATAAAACCTAAGTATAATATAAATACACAATTGTGCAAAAGTTTGTACGATTTTTTAAATGTTATTGAAAGTCTCTTATGCACAGCAAAGGCTGCATTTATTTGATCAAAAATACAGTAAAATAGATATAATGTGAATATTTTTATAATTGAATTTCTTATTATCAGTTTTGAAAACAGTTCAATCGTGATACTATTTTTTGATGAATAGCAAAGTTCAACAGCATTTATTTGAAATAGAAATCTTTTGTAATATTCTAAATGCATTTACCATCACTTTTGATAAATTTAATGCATGCCTGCTAACGTATTAATGTCTTGCAAATAAAGAAAGATTAAGTATAAAAAGTCCTTGATTAAGTATAAAATAACATGATATTTAATGCAAAACAAATGCATGAGTTGACAGTACAATAAGAAGTCATTTGCAATGGTTTATGGGAGTGGCTGGTCTATAGGTATTGCAGTTCTTCAATTTAAAGAATTCTTTTTAAGTTGAAAGTTGCTTTAACAGAACATTGAATCATTTGACAACATTTGAGCTCATGGTAGGTCTGAGGTTTGTACAAAATCACTAAAATCAATATAGGAATGGCATCTTTTCTTCCATATCTTTCCGTTGCACTCTACAGCAGACTAGGCCTCAGAATAGTTTTCTCATCAAGAGGTCTAGAGCCTGAGAGATCTCATAAGCACGAGTGTAGATCAAAGGCTTCTCGACAGGGATTTCACACCACCACGTCTCTATAAAAGCAGCATGTGATAAAACAAAAATGGGACTTTAAAGAGACAAAGTTTGCACCCTTCCCATGGGTCACCAAAGGCTCTCTTCAGAAAGAGGCTCTAGCAGAACTTCTTGAGAAGAAAACCGCCATGACCAACCAGGCAACGAACACAAGAGGCTTTGATTTCATACATAACAAAAGCAAAACATCTGGGGATGAAACCTCTTCAATTTCTAATGTGCTCCTGTTCTCCGAGGAGATGAAATAAGAGGTTTACACAGTGATCATGTGGGGTATGGCTGTACCTTCACCCAGTGTCTCAGAGTCTCTATATGCAGATGCTTCAGTCATATATATATATATTGCCTGAAAGATCTACTTAGATAGTCAGTGAGGCCTTGAGCTGAAGAGAGAGAGAGCGAGCGAGCGAGCATGTGGGTGAAGAAGAGGCTAAACTCTGTGCTGTCTCGAATCCATACTGCAACTATCAATCTACTGCTATAATAACCCTGCAAATATTGCACAGGGTCTCCTGCGCGGGCAAAGACTAAAAAGACCAAAGCATGGTGTAATAAAGTGCCTCATTCGCAAACCTTTCCAAGAGTCCTTTCCCTATTTCTAGCCACCTTAAATGGAAATTTCACCCAAACATACTCACTTTCACGTCGTTCCAAACATGTATGACTTTCTTTCCTCTGTGTAACACAAAAGATGATATTTTGCATAATGTTTGCAGAATATTTTTGCTTATAGAATGAAAGTCAAGGGGTCCAATACAATCAAATCAGGCCTCATTGAGTTTCATTGTATGGACAAAAAAAAAAAAAAAACCTGGGACATTTTTATGAATATTCTAAATACAGTGCCCTCCATAAGTATTGGAACAGTGCAGACAAAATTGCTCTGTTGGCTGTGGAGTCAAGACACAAATATGATGAAAAGATGAATATGAGACAAAACTACAGAATGTCACATTTTATTATTAGCTGTTTCAACACATAGATGTTTTACCAGCTGAGAAGTTCAGCACTTTTAGAGTTCATCTCTCTATCTGATGTGAGCATAAGTAAGTATTGAGTTGCCTCGCAGGTCTTTCTAAGTGATCAGCCGTGTCCTGTTGCATTAATTCTTCAGATATTAAAAGCAGGGAATGTGTCGTATCAGTTATATCCATTACTTTTGCATTCTGAATTGTGCATTCGATGATGACACACACAAACCAGGATGAAGACGAGGGAGCTGACTTTGAGAGAAAAGCAAGCAATTTGGATGCTAAAAGAAGAGAGGAAGTCAATTAGAGCTCCAGCAAAAACAAAGGGCTTGGAGAAATCAAGAGTTTGGAAACCACCAGCGACACCAGCAACCAACAACGACCTGATCGGCTGAGAAAACAACAGTAGTTGATGACAGACAAATCATAAAAGCTGTGAAAATGAACCCTAAAAGACGTGTCTGTAAAATCACCAACAACTTCCAGAAAGCCGGGGTGATGCTCTGACAATATACTGTCCTCAGGAGACTTTGACACAGAGTTACAGACGCTACACAGCAAGATACAAACCTCTGAGCAGCTCCAAACATAGAAAGGCAAGATTAGAGTTTGCAAAAAAAGCACAAAGGTGAGCCAGAAGAGCTTTGGAACTGTGTTTATGGACCGATGAGACAAAGATGAACTTTTATCTAAGTGATGGGAAAGCAAAAATGTGGAGAAAAAAGGGAACTTCAATGATCCCAAGCACACAGCCTCATCTGTAAAGCGTGCTGGAGGTGCTGTCGTGGCTGTCTCTGGAACAGACCCTCTCAACTTTACTGATGAATTAATGTATGATGACAGTAGCAGAATGAATTAGAGTACAAAACCAGCTCGCCTACCAATATTCAAGAAAATGCCACCAGATTCATTGTGAAGTGCTTCATATTGCATCAGGACAATGACCCAAAACACCTGCCAGTTCAGTCAAGGAGTTTATCAGGGCAAAGAAATGGAAAGTCTTACATTGCCCGAGTCAATCTCCAGATTTAAATCCGATTGAACATGAATATCAGCAGCTGAAGAGGAGAGTAAAGGCAGAAACTCCCCAAAAAAAGCAACAATTGGAACTGGCTTCATTAAAGGCTTGGAAAAGCATTTCAAAGGATGAGATCAAGAGTCTGGTGATGTCTATGGGTCACAGACTCACTGCAAGGTATCTGCAACTAAATAATAGCTTTTAATCTTTTACATCTGCCTTATGTTCAACTGTCCCAATACTTATGCTCACATCAATGAGTGATGAACTCTAAAAGTGCTGTCCTTTTTATTTGGCAAAACATGCATGTGTTGAAACAGCTAATAATAAAATGTGACATTCTGTAGTTTTGTCTCATATTCATATTTTCATCATATTTACAAATGTCTTGACTCCACAGCCAACAGAACAATTTTGTCTTCACTTTTCCAATACTTATGGAGGGCACTGTATATGTGTTACAAAGAAAGTCATACAGGTTTGGAATGATGTTAAGATAAATAAATGATGATAGAATTCACATTTTTGGGTGAACTATCACTTTAAGAGAGAAGCTGGCACAAGAATGAGTGGCGGAACTGTGGCTAATTGATATACAGTATGTTAAAGTGCCCATTTAATTTTCATTTAAAAGTTCATAATTTTAATTTTGGGGTCTGCTTGAAAACATTTACATGATTTAAAGTTCATAAAACATTTTTTTCCTCATACTGTACATTGCTGCAGCACCTACCGTTGTAGTTCCAGTGTCTTTAAAGCCTGACTTTTCGAAAACCCCAGTCTGCTCTGATTGGTCACTTGGTCTGTTGTGATTGGTCAACCGTTTGGAGCATGTGTGGGAAATGCAACGCCCCTTACCATATCTGGGTTTCAGCTCCCGAGGCTTCATGTGCAGCAGTAAACAGGATTAAATCTATGGTAACTATGGCTTCGGGTTTGGAAGTTCATACAAATCTTTGCCCACATACCGGAAAAAAAGCGTCTCCTTCACTTAACCAACTTTTTTTTAGGGTGGGCAAAAAGCAGCCAGCAGGTGGGCATTACGGAAATATGTAACATGCTGGTGTAGCTAAACCATGTAAATAACTGCAAAAACATGGCGTGTTGATGTAATGCATGCTTGCCGGACATCCTTCAAGACCCTATAAAAGCTGATTCCCCTGAGGAGAAAGAAAGAAAGATCTCCTTCGGAGTGTGAAAGGACTGTTGTTGGAAGAGGCTGGATTTGGGTGGCCAAAGTCTGAGCAGAACACATGTATTCTTACTAGCCTTTGATTAACCTCCTCTCCACATCTAGCTTTCATCAACTCCTTGAGCTCAGTCGAGGTTTCTCAGCCTGGGCACAATCACATCCACCTTGGGGATCTACTAAGGCTACACTGAAGGCGACGGCGTTCCCACTTTCATTTCATGCCTGTTAGACTTGACTTTTCAAGTAACTCTCACTTGAAATGCAATGCTATTTCAAGGGCTTTTCAGGCCTCAACAAAACCAAGTTGTGAAAAAATGCTGTGCGTTAAGCGATTTTATATAGGACACAGTCAAAATTTTGGGGTATTCAGAATTCTTGTTTGAAATATAAATCTTTTGTCTGTGCTGTCACTATTGATAAATGCAATGCATCCTTGCTGAATCCAAGTATTACATTTTTCTAAATAAAATGGGACTACAATTTAAAATAACATACTCATACATACATTCAACTTGCTTGTTAAAACTGGGAATAAAATAAACTATTATTTTTTCTCCTGTTTACTCATTACTTCTAGCAGTGGGAGAGACAGCAGCACCTGGCACAAGAACTGAACAGCATCTGAGGAAATAAGGGGCGATACTAAGTGTATTCTCTGTTCTTTAGAGAACTTCAGCAGAAATAAGAACTTTAATAGCCGTTTGCCTCCACAATGCTCCTAAATCAATTTCTGAACTCTGCTTTCTTTAAAACCATTCTCTTATAAGCTAAACTAGCCCAGAATAATCCACTTAAGGTAATGAACATCCGAATCGAGGCCGAAAGGTTCATGTTTTCATTTAATAAGAGCGCTGTTGAGAGGTATCAGCTGACCACCCTAGGGGCCAGTCAGAAACAGAGGGCCGATAAAGAACCATGATACTCACTGAGAGGGGTTACAGTGATCTGAACGTTACGGGACCGCTTGCTGCGGTCGATGAAATCTCCAGTGAGGGTCTTCTCCCGTTCTGTCACTCTGCAGATGTACTTCCCAGAGTCCTCCGGTAGCAGACGCTGCAACTTGAGCAGGTGGACGGAAGGGCTCTCTTTGCGCACGGTCAGGAGGCCGGTGGCTTCCCGCTCCACGTAGTTGGGTCCCAGTACGGGCACGGCACTGGGCCCAATCACGGCTACGGGTGAGCTGCTGAAGACCCACGACACCGAGAAGAAGCGCTCTGGAACATTCTGAGCATCAATGGTGCAGCGGAGCTCCAGCGGCTCACCAGCCGTGTAGGCCCGGCGCTCAGTGGTCACCTGGATACTAAAGTCCCGATCTGAGAGAGAAAGAGAGACAGAGAGAAAAGATGATTTAGCCTAGGGCTGGGCGATTTCTTTCAGATTTTATCGATTCATTCGAATTTATTCATCATCATCATCATCATCATCATCATTCCTTTATTTCAGACTCTTAGGTCCATATCCACAAAAGTAACAAAATACAAGACAATACAAATATAAATATACATGCCACAACACTATTTAAAAAACATACAAACATTCATTCCAGCGCTTCCAATACCAGGAGTATTTAGTATCACTTAATGTAGGATCACTGCATAAATAATCTGTCCATTGATGTATGGTGTGTAAGGATCGGACAATATTTGGCTGAGATACAACTATTTGAAAATCTGGAATCTGAGGGTGCAAAAAAATCTAAATATTAAGAAAATGGCCTTTAAAGTTGTGCAAATGAAGTTCTTAGCAATGCATATTACTAATCAAAAATTAATTAATGATCTTTATTATCCTAATGATTTTTGGCATAAAAGAAAAATCAATAATTTTGACCCATACAATGTATTTTTGGCTATTGCTACAAATATACCCCAGCGACTTGTCCAGGGTCACATAATTTGTACAATATGTAGTTATAGCTCATGCATCTTTTCTGCAAAGGTATTTAACAAGCGATTTGTTTAACATTTACATCATGTTGACAACTTCATGTGTGGTGCACTTAGAATATCATTTTCTTTAACTAGAGGGTTAATAAAGAAAAAGTCACTTGAATCATGTTGTAGTTACATTTTCAAGTTGACTAGTTAAAAATCGTTAAAAAAAAACAACCTGCAAGCCCTAATTTAGCCATGACAAAACGGTCCACATTGGACTAAATTCACACCGACACACATCAAAAGCAAACGAATCTTCATTTACAGAACTAATTTCCATATGATACGCAGTTTGTGCGCCTCATCAGAAAAGCACTTTCTTCACTTCATTTGGCTTCTTCAGAGGTGATTGCCCCTGGGCTCTAATTACTACAACACACTTCCTGAGAAACGCTCTAACTGCGTAAGTACATGGCACTGACACAGAGAAAGGGAAATGTACAGGGGGGGGATGATGATGATGATGTGTGTTTTTACATGCAGCCATTATTTGTCTCTCACGCTGTGCGCTGCTCTCCAAAATAACAGCACAGTAAACAGGCCTGTGCTAAAAGAGGAATTCACAGATCACAGGGAGACAAAGGCCAGTGGCTGTTTTTCCTTTCCTCCCGTGGTTCTCAAGCAGCGTGATGCTCCATTAGGACATTACTGCCCGCCTGATCGGAGCCGGTCTGAGTATTAGGACTAAATCTGCACGCTTCAGACAGATTAATTAGCAGTGAGGATAAAGGGGGGGAAACGGAGAGAAAAGCGATGAGATACATCAGGTGAATACATACACCTCTCTGCTCTACGCCAGACTGCAGTGGAAGAGAGGTCATCACAATTTGAAATCTGTCTGCGTTTGCCGGATGATTGCTGTCTGACTGATTTTTCATGCCCAGATCTGTGCTTCATAATTAGCATCAATGGCTAATCAACACATTATATATCAATAAACATCCAAACATCCTTTACCAGCCCTTGCACATTTTGGATTAAAAGGACGGCAAGTGAATGGGCATAAAGTAGGGTTGGGTGATATACTGAATATTAACATTATATTGTGGATGAAGCAATACTTGCAAGGATTTTAAAGGGGTCATATGATGTTATTTTAAAGATCATCATTTTGTGTATTTTGTGTAACAGAATATGCTGACATGCTTTAATGTTCAAAAAACACATTATTTTTCAAATGCTGTACATTATTGTATTTCCTCTAAACCCCGCCTCTCTCAAACGCGTTGTTTTCTACAAAAGACCCTCCTTCTGACAAGCACAGTCTGCTCTGATTGGCCAATTGACCTAGTGCATTGTGATTTGGCCGAACACATTAAAGACAGTTAATAATATCGTTAGTTTTACCATCAGTTCAAACCGAGAGGGGAACAGAGTCGCGTGACAGACACAGTGATGACGCTCGTATGTATTTGCACACAAACCGCGGTTAAGACAGCTGACTCTGTCTCTCTCTCTCTCTCTCACACACACACACACACACACACAACGCGTTACTCTACACTGCGCAAAACTCCGCATTTGAAGTCAATAGCAAATACTTAAACTAATAACAAAACATACTTACAGTCGCTGATTCAGAAGCACCAGATTGTCACAGCAAAGTCAGATTTAACCCATTTTATTTTAATTTAATTTAATTTAATTTTTTTTATTTTAATGTACTCTCCTAGGTTCATGAAACTGGCGTCCATAAAATGCATTGCACAAATTCGAACATTTGGGTTGTGCTGTTCTGTTGTAAACAAATCTTAACCAATGATTCCTAATTGCATCTACTTTGGGAAGGCCAAATAAAGTGCTTTTGCGTTTGCACAGAAACACACAGTGTCTTCCTGACATGGCTGCACCAACATTATTGTGGTTACTGAAAACACACCTTTTTTTGCGTGCACATTTGGGCGGCATTATGCAGACATGTGGGGGTGTGTTTGAATGAGCCGTTTTAGCCCGGTCTGGATCAGCCTTCTTCTCTTTTAGATAGAATAAATCCTTTTGTGGGAGACTTTGAGCTTTGTAACGCTGCAGATCTTATACATGCATGAACAGCTACATAACACACTAAAGAAAACAAGAAAATCGCATCATGTGACCCCTTTAATGTAAGGTTCAGTACATTTCCATTAATCATTCATTATTCCATGGTCATGACTCAAAAATACATAACCATTCAAATGTTTTGGGCCAGTAAAATGATCAAAAATAACAGTAAAGATATGTTTTCAACTGACAATAATAAGAAATGTGTCTTGTGAATGATTTCTGAAGGATCATGTGACACTGAAGACTGGAGTAATGATGCTGAAAATTCAGCCTTGCCATCACAGGAAGAAATTACATTTTAAATATGCATTTAAGTGAAAAAAAAAAATAAAAAAAAAAAAATAAATAATAAATAAATAAATAAATAAATAAATAAATATATATATATATATTCACTTAAATGTTTTTGAAGGAAGAATTTTATGGTTATCTAGGCTGCATTTAACTGATCAAAGATGCACTAAAACCACAATGTGAATATTTTTACTAATATATATATATATATATATATATATATATATATATATATATATATATATATATATATATATATATATATATATATATATATATATATATTAGTAAAAATATTCACATTGTGGTTTTAGTGCATCTTTGATCAGTTAAATGCAGCCTAGATAACCATAAAATTCTTCCTTCAAAAACATTTAAAAAATCTTACAGACCCTACGGTAATGTGCAAATTATTTTATAAATAAATAAATAAATAAATAAATATATATATAACTAATAAATAAAATGTATATATCATAATACGATAAATATCATAAATGTGTATTATTTATCATATAAATATATAAATAACAAATATATGAGCACAGTAAAATACTAAAATCTATGAAAATATTTCCGTTATCTTGCACAGACCTGCACATATTTCACGCACATGAGAAGCATGCACAGCAGTCATCAGCATCATCAAGGGCATTCACTGATCAAGGACCCACTGTCCTGTGTAATCAAAGCCAAAATATTTAAGGCAGATGGTATTGCAAAAACAAAGGAGATCAAAAACAGAAAAGAAAACTGTTTCCACTTTAAAAATGAAATGTAAATTATTCAGCATGCACCAATAATCCCCCTGTTTGTCGTGATGTTCTAGTGTGCTCGACAGCTCAGAGAAGACAACAGCGCAAGTATGCTGCCTATACTTCATCATTTCTCCTTCATGTGTCCTGGAAGAGATGATTGACAGACAGGAGTACAAAAGTGCTTTGTACAAAAGACGCACAAAGTCACTATGTTCACTGAACCCTAGACCTCAGGGGCTGACATCTTATTAGAATCTAATTATGAAGATGTTCTCCCTCCTTTTACAGCTTTGTTATATAGTCAAGTACAGTACAATACGATGACTGTGGACAAATCTGGCATTCATAAGGAGAGGGATACTTTCAAAGTCACATGAATAAAGAGTTTAGAATGGGAAGGAAATGTCAGGATTGAGGGTTCACAGCATGAATGATGCCATTAGATTTGAATTTAGTATGCACAATAGATTTGTATGACAGCTAACCAGAGAGAGAAAGAGAGAAAGAGACAATTGTGTTGAGTGGGAGCGGTAATAACTGTGGTAGCTGGATGGGGGCTGTGTGAACAAGCTGCTGTGTGGGATTCGCTGCCAAAAGCTTCGTCACAAAATGAGTCCATCGATCTGCTGTAGTATGTGCTTCAATGAGCCATTTGATGTCCTATTAATGCTTACCGCACAACTTCTGTTTTTCTGCACAGTTCACCAGAGCAATAAACACATTAACAGACAGATGAGAGAAAACACACAAACGTTTACACGTGTTATGAGCATGACATGTGGTGTGCATTGAGCTAACGTCAACATAAATATGCAGAACAGAATAATCGCACATGACCGAGTGCGCAATCGCGTGCCTCTCTTCAGAAGCTCCCCTGCTGGAAAATCCAGTTTAACGTGGTTTTTTGGAACATGGCTACTGGTTTCTAGTTGGACCAAGTTGGTAATTTTGGCCAACATGTCATCTAAAAACCAGCTTGAGCATCATAAACTGGCATGGCCAGTTGGTTACTGGTGCAAGATGGTGTACAAGATAATAACATTTATATTTAGTCATTAAGCAGACGCTTTTATCCAAAGCCACTTACAAATGAAGACAATGGAAGCAATCAAAATCAACAAAAGAGCAATGATATGCAAGTGCTATAACAAGTCCCAGTTAGCTTAAGTGATAGAGTTCGATGGTCAAATAAAGATGTGTTTTTAGCTGATTCTTGAAGATGGCTAAGGACTCGGCTGCTGGGATTGAGTTGGGTATGTCGTTCCACCAGGAGGGAACAGTTAATGTAAAAGTCTGTGAAAGTGATTTTGTGCCTCTTTGGGATGGTACAATAAAGCCACGTTCACTTGCAGAACGTACTAACCAAGCAGTTCCAAAACTACGACTACTACTAGCTTAAACCAGACTCTCTGGCCAATTCGACAGAGTCAATTCAGTCAACTACAAATGAAAATACATAAACTGGCTGCAATCCCTCAAAACAGCCACCCAATCCCTCCTGCACAGACACGTGCACTTTCAATTGAGCCTAACAGGCCACTGGCTAGTACACAGAGAACATTGTGAGCGTGTTGTCTAGCTGGAAGGGGACTTGGACACAGCCAGCTAGAAAAGGGGATTACAGACAAATCTGTCTTTTCTCGTCTCAGTCTTGCTCTTGAAATGCTCTCTGGAATTTCTAATGTGAATCTCAGTCAGGTGAAGCCTGGCTTGCATACTGAAGGATCAGGCCGTAATGACTTCACCTTGACTCCCTTTAAAATCCATTAAACATTTATGTTAGAACTACCTTCTAATAAAGTTTCCAGTTTTTTAATAAACCCTTCCCGCATGCAATTACCAGCATCTTTTAAAGAAAAGGAGAGAAAAAAAGGTCCATGACCTAAAGACAGCACTAAACAGGCCTATAACTAAAATTGAATCTCTGAGGAATATCTCTGTATATCCACTGCTTAAAATAACATTTAAATACATTATTGTCCACTTGGCCTTGATAGCCTTGTTACTTTAGAATATTTACTGTTTTTTTTTTTCACTTGGTCTTGACAGCATTGTTATTTTAGAATAGTTTAAATACTATTATAATAATTATTAATATTTTGAATTTTGCTTTTATTTTTATATTTTTCAGTTTTATTTCAGTTTTTCTATTTCTATTATTTCTATTTACTGCAGGTTTAATTTCTTTTTTGTTCAGTTTTAGTTTGAACAATTTTAGTCATTTTTATTTGCAGCTTTATTTCAATTAACAAAAAAAAAAATATTTTAATAGTTTTAGTTGATAATAATAATACTGCTTGATAGTAGAGGGCTGTAACAAACTAAAAGTCATGTGTCTTTAAGTGTAGTTTGTAAGAAAACTGGAACACTTGACTGGAGGATGCTTACAATAAAACAGATGACTGTCTCTAAATGCTTTCAAAGGCCATTTACTGTAAATAGCCCTACATACTGAGACTTTCAAAACAGCACTTACCGATAAACATTATAAATGAGTTTATTGTAAGCAACTAAATCACTGAAATGTTTGAACTCCACTCTAAGTTCCTTTTAACATGGACCTTTTCTTGACTTTTCCACTTACAGTCAAGGATTCGTGCACCAAAAGAGACGATTTAGTGTTACATGCACTTTTTTCACTCTCTCTGAAGCTTTGCTACTGTACCTTATACATATTATGATCAGTTAGACTACTAATGTAGTTCACACTTTTAAAGTGGGGTCAAAATGAACATTTCTTGGTGACATTTTATGAGCATAATCCAATTATTTCAAATGAAATCCATGTGAAAATGAGCTTTGCACAGATATCTATTAAAAGTTTACTCAAAAAAAGTCTCCAAAGCAGATGCAGCTCGTATTCAATTCGGTGACGCAACAAAAATCAGGCTTAAAAGTGACTTCGGTATGAATGGTGCTTCATATATTGCTACAACCTTTACAATGGATCCTGTTTTGATGAAATTGCACTAATGCGACCGCATCTTTAATCATCAGCTGGGGCCAGATTGTTTAAGCAGTGAGAAGTAAATATTAAAGTAAAGAAGATATTTCTGTGTCCATACAATATCAGTCAGTGGCCACCAAAACCAACATTCTTCAAAATATATTATTTTATGCTCCGCAGAAGAAAGTATGTTTCAGTTTTAATTGTGGGTGATTCATAAGTAACTGAATCGCTGCACCGTTTCTCTTTGTGTCAATTTACTCTTCTACTAAAAGTCAAGGTTTCAGTGGCTATTTAGTGTTAGATGGCCATGTATCAAGAACCACTGGATACACGAGCTGAAGGGAAATAGATGAGTCTTCAATCTATCTCTATGAGGAGCTTCATCTCACCCTGATCCTACACCATTGAAGACCGCAAATCATCCCTCTATTAGGCTCTGTCCCCATCTGCAGCCTGACTCTGTGGAGGTGCCCTTGGGAGACAACCATCCAACATCCACACCCTAAAATCACAAGCTGTCCCCTACTCGTCCAATCCTCCCACCCCTGGGACTCTTGACCAATAACAGGGCTGAATTAACATGCCACTCGCAGCTCCCGTCCTGCAGCGCGTTTGATGAGGAGGTACGCTGTCACCTCCCATTCCCATCAAACCGCTGGGCCAGTGTGCTTTGAGATGGAGTTACAGCCCTGTGTGCTCAGTCAGTCAGAGAAAGACAGCACTTACGTCTGCTGTACATGCTGTCTTATGCTCGGGATGGAGCGACGGCGCTGTAATAAATTGGAAAGTAATGGACTAAAGCCAGAGATGAGGGAGGCATTTTTCTGCCCCAGCCTCTGTCCTGTGAAATATGGCTATTCTGGAGAACGGGAGGGAGGAAAAGTTCAGATCTATGGCGTGGTGTTAAAGAATAGTTCACCCAACACAGCTGCAGTGTGTGACAGAGTAAAATTTAAGTAAAAATCTTGCTTACAGTGACATCAAACATCCTTGGTTTTCATTGCTAAAAGTCTGGCACAATTAACTCAGACAACAACTTAAAGGAATAATTTACCTAGAAATGAAAGTTCTGCCATCATTTACTCATCTTCATGTGGTTTCTTTCTTCTGAGAGACACAAAATAAATTAATTTTGAAGAATGCTTCAACCAATTGGCCATATAATAAAAGTCAACAAAGTCCAGATACAGCGGGTAAAATGAGTATTGAACACGTCAATACTCCCTGTGCCAATCCATTTTATTACACTTATCTTCATTTCGGAACGTATTTGTTTGGTTTTCTTTATATGTATGAATTACTTTGGTTGTTACTGAAATATGGTGAAAATTTCATGTCAACAGCACCTTTAGAAATATATTTACTGGGAAAAATGGTGAAGTATTGAACACGTATTTTACCCGCTTTATATGAAAATACTAATCATCATATACATCCACAGACAACAAAGTATGTAGACACAAACCCGTTATGATGTTTGGTCATGTGATGTACAAAAACCAATAAGAAAGTTAGGCGACAACTGAAGGTTGTGTCACCACATTTGATAAAGTCTGTGTATAGTCTTTGATTTGAGTGTGAATTGAGTGAATCATACAAGTGTCACTTCAGTCGTCTTGAGCCACCTTTACACCATCTCCAACAATCATCAGACATTCATTTCTGATGGAAAGTAATACAGGAGCTTTTTTAACTTTTGATGCTGGACCCTTTTTGACCACCCGACTGGATATAATGTATGATTATGAACACAAACCGAGAAGTACCAATATTTCTTTGCCCTACAATGTAAATAATTAAACACAAATTCTGTAAAATGGGTAGTTATGAATAATTGTGGCCAAAATAACTTTTTTATATAATTATTACACAATTATTTAAGTTGATTAGCCCTAGAAAAACTACTTGGGCTTTCTTTCAAACAGCGGTCATTTATTTTGTGTGGATATATATTTATATATTCATTATTCATTCATTTTTGCCATGGTGAATAAGCAGAGGGCAACAGCTGCTTTATGACAAATTTAAAACTTACATCTGCCACTAGGGGTAAAAATGTAAGAATGCATTGTTTAGATTCAGTCAGGTGGAATGGATTCATTTCTCTTGTTCTTTTTTTTGGATTTTGAAAGTTCTGGACTACATTGAATTTCTTGAGATATTCTTCAAAATATCTACTTTTGTGTTCCACAGAAGAAAGAACATCATGAGTTAGGAATGACATGAGGGTGAGTAAATGATGACAGAACTGACATTTCTTTCTCTTTAAAAGTGTTGGTCATCAAGCAGATGTCAGCCATGATTACTCAACTGATGTGTTGGAGTTAGATGAGTCGATGCTCCCTGATGCTGAGAGAGCACTGAGACTTCGCTCTATGATAACCGGTAATGTTCTTCATTTTAGACAGTGATCAGCATATTTAAGGCATATTTAAAGGTGCCATAGAATGCATTGATACAATATTTTAAATTGTTCGCTGATATCTACATAGAAGGTGTGTGGTTTAGGTAAGGGCAAAAAATCTCCAGAAACAGTTTTACATGTGCATTTACAACCCTAGGATTTCTCCCTAGAATTAAATGGTCTGTTATTGGCTTATTTGGAAGGGTCATGAATAATAGTGTTGAGCTCTGCTCTGATTGGCTGTTTCACAGTGAGGCTCATTTCAGTAGTTCACAGCAGGAAATAAAATATATATTTCAATACTTTCTCTCGCCATTATATCGTAGGGTAATTATACTGTATGTAAAATGTGGGCATCATTAATATAGCTACTATTACTATGTGGGGCACTGAAACTGCTTGCTTTTTACTTTCACTTTGGAGATTAACGATCACATGTACTCTGTTTGTACTATAGAGCGGCGGTACTTGCCACACATTTTACAAGATCATATGCTTGTCAGTGGTGCTCAGGATCTGTAAATCATTCGCCATCATCCTCAGTCATCTCTCCTTACTCTGTTTATGTGGTAAGTGAAATCTTATGTACTGCAATGTAACAGGCTGCCGCTAGCAGCTAACCATGTCCTTTTAGTGGCTCGCGTTATTTTATTAGAAAGCGTTATTTGCTTTCCACCAACCCATCCCTGCACTTCACATCCCCTGCACAGCCTGGAACATAACATTTATATCCATGATCTGCCATTTTCGCTGTTATTCTCGCTTGTTTTTTCACAATACCTGCAGAACTTCTGATGGTTCGGCTGGCGGCTGGCACAGAACATGGGTGGGTATATGCAAATGTTGGGGACGTAACTATTAGTGATTCCGACTGTTACGTCACAGTTGGTGTTATGTTCTGATTTGCCTATTTTTCAGTCGTCTTTTTTATTCACAACATTTTCATAAGGAGGAGGAAACAACGGTGTTTGAGGCTCACGGTATGTCATTTCCATGTACAGAACTCCTATTATTCAACTATGCCAAGGTAAGTACAGTTTTCCATTCTATGGCACCTTTAAGGATTTCTGCAGGGAAGCAGAGTCATGCATGCCCTGTTTTAGAGAGCAGGGCAACCATGAAAATGACATTTGTAAGTCATTTGTCTAATAGGGTTGAAATGCATGCATATGTACTTCCGTGTTTGAAGAAATTATCATATTAGGACATACACTATATTTAATTTCATATAAACAAAAATGAACAATATTTTTTTTAATCACCCAAAAATGAAACTTCTGTTATGTCATTCTAAGCCTATATGACTTTTTTTAATTTTTTATAGAGCAACACAAAAGAAGATATTTTGAAGAGTGTTGAAACAAACTGTTTTAGTGAGGGCTGACTTTTACTATGGACAAACACACACTGTGGCATTTCTCACAACATATTTATGTTCCACAGAAAGTAGAAAGTCATACAGGTTTGGAACGACATGAGGGTGAGTAAATGATGACAGAATTTTCATTTTTGGGTAAACCATCTCTTTATAGTCTGAGATCGCGCATAATGTTCGCAACCCAATTTTCAGAGTTTTCTTGTTCAATGGAAATGTTTTGGAAAAACAGGTTTTTATTGGCCGAACGAATAACACCCAGGTACACAACAGTATGACTCCAAGAATCACAAATGGAAAACATCTGGGTGTAAATTGTCCATAAAACCATTCTTATGTTAATTTTGTTATGTTAATTTACATAAGATTGAATTTATGCAACAGTATATGCAAATATGTTCATGTTTCATGACTGAGGCCTACTGAAAGCATCGTACAGTACTTCTATCCCTCACACCCTCGTTTTTATTCATGTCACATTAAATATAAAATATACTTTTGCAAAGTTTTCTTTTGGCTACATTCACACTGCAACTGAATGTGTCTCAAATATGTGTTTTTCCACATGTGAGAAAACAACTTGCTTTTCTTTACCAACACCTCTTCTCTTCATTGTGTTAAATTAAATCAATCTCAGTGAATAATTAGCCAATAGGATTTTAAAGGGGTCATTGGATGCAATATGCACTTTTACATGTTGTTTGAACTGAAATGTGTGTTGGCAGTGTGTGTACACAACCACCCTATAATGATAAAAATCCACCCAGTGGTTTTTATTTAATCTCATTAAATCATTTCCTCTTTCTCAAATCGAGCCGATCTCAGATGCCTGTCGGTGTGATGCCACACAGACCCAGGCCCCTCCCACGATTGTTTGATTGACACTGGTGTTTTACCTTAGACCCGCCCTTAGTGAGCTGTCATCAGTCCTCCATTGTTTCACCGCCGGAGCAGATGTAGACAAGAATGTCTCCGAAGCGATTGAGGTGTTCTGTTGTTGGATGTAATAATGAACATAGCAGTCGTAATTTACTCCCAACATCTAATCCACTGAAAATGCAGTGAATTACATTTGTTTCTGAAGGGAATGCTCCCCCGATCTACCTAAATGCATATATCTTTGCGCGTGATCCAGCTTCACCTCTAGAAGAAGTGAGTGTAAGGTTTTTTAATGAATCTTTGCAAATCGCCTTTCCTAATAATGTCCTAATTAGCAAGTTTCATGAAGTTTACCGTCTCTCCGAGAGTGGTTCGGAAGAGAGGGGTGGGCTCAGCAGAGCTCATTTGCATTTAAAGTAACATGCAACAAAACGGCTTGCTGTAAACAGAGCTGTTTTTGACAGGGTAACCAAACTATGTTACCAAACTATGTTACAGACTTTTCACTAAGACCCTAAATAATCATATCAACTTGTGGAAAAATGGGCATCCAATGACCCCTTTAAAATAAATCAATTAACCTCTAAAAGATGTTGCGACGAACCCCCAAACAACTCTCACTCACCTGTGGGCTGAACTTTGATAGATGTCTTCTCCGACTCTTTCCGGGTCATGGCGTACCAGGAGCGATCCGGGTCCTGGATCCATTCCGAGGCCTCGCAGTAGAACTCTCCCTGGTCTGTGGGCTGCAGCTTGTAGATGGTGAGACGGTAGGAAGTGGCGCTGGTCTTGTCCAGTCGCAGGTCTCCTGAAGACAGACGCTGGCGGTACTGTCCACCCGGCCGTAGAACAAAGTCCCGAGACAGGGTGACCAAGTCACGTGGACCAGAATTGGGGTCATCAGAGGGTCGCAGATACCAGCCCACAGAAACGTGAGTGTGCTGGGACGTCTGCCGTGTGACCTCACAGCTCAGCTGTAGCGTGTCCCCCTCCACTTTCGAGAGAGTCTGAGGAGTAGCCGTCACTGTCAGACTGTCCGGGATCACTGTGGAGGAAACCGGGGCATGAGGTTAGTTCGAGAGTAAAGTTCATGAACAACAAAACACACCCTTAAAGGCATTCAGGCCTTGTCCTATTAACATTTAAACAGGATTCTCTCCTGCAGGGCGGCTCAATCTCAACCCTTTTATTAACTTATAGCCTCAAGAAAAAACAAGCCTCTTTTTGTCCTCAACAACCCCTCACTCTTCCTCTCCCTCTGTCAGCCTCTGGGTCCTTATCCAATAAAATATGGCAGAATGTTTTTCGAAAAACCGAATGAGACTACAGAACAAACTGAAAGATGTACTTTGTTGGGGCTGAAACATACTCTGCACAAGTATCTCAATGCAAATATTTCATGCTACTAGGGATGCATCAGTATTACAATTCTGTATGAAACCGATAACATGTTATGACTGCTAACCAGTTAATGGCTAGTATTAAAATGTATTCTATTTTGTTTTAAAAAATTAAATGAATGAAACTAAATTATTTCACATTAATTTAGGCACCACAACATTCTAATGTACAGTATGAAAAAAAGATATTCAAGATTACATTTAACAGCGGTATTAAATTAGAGGTATTTTTAAAGATGAACTTTAATGACGTCAGATGTAGTCTAAACGTATTAATAGGCAATATTATATTCATGCATTTCTATAAGCGTTTAGTATCATTTATATTACAGTATATATATATATATATATATATATATATATATATATATATATATATATTTTATTAGCTTTTGTTTAAAATGTAATTTTTATTTAAACAGTTTTATTTTATTTTAATTTTAGTTGTCTTTCAGTTTTAGTAATTTTAAGTGCTTTTGTAGTTTTATTTAAGATACCAATATAAATAGATAGTGATAATAATATAAATATAGATTTTATTTATTTTTTTATTTAGCTTTATTTTTATTTCAGGTTTTGCTTCAGTATGTTTAGTATGTCAACTTCAACTTATTTATTTTATTTAGTTGCCACAATATGAAATCTTAATTTTTTACATTTATTCCAGTATTATTTCAGTTCATGAAAACTACTATTAATCGTTTGTTTTACAATACCGCAATAACAGCACTGATCCCTACTAGCGACACACACTCGATTTTGTTTAACATTGTATTCCAAAACGTGTCAGACTGAGATGTAAGCGCACACTGTTATTCTCAGCATTTGCACGAGAGAAGCTACAGGTGTAAAATATATAATATTTTCATATTAACTTACAGCACATCTGGTTTAAGGCACATCTGTTTAAATATAAATGTAACACTGTCTAGAGTACTAGGGTTTGTAAGAGGACACATTAAGTATGCATTTGTTTACTTGCCTCTAGCATGTTTCTGGCCCTTATGGGTTTAGGCTATACAGTTTTCCTCTTTCTCTTGTATACAGTGCCATAGGCTCACATACGTAAACAACATACTGCAGATGCACATGGACACATGTTTGCATGAAGCTGGGGAAGCATGAAAGGAGAGCAGACCCGTGACTGCATACAAACACAGATTTCTGAATGTGTGGACCGAACCCACGCTCACACACTCCAGCAGAGCAGCAGGGCATTCCAGCACATCTCTGACACCACGCTACCATCCTTCAGCGCCGAGCCACCACAACATGATATGACCTATTACCGCTAGACGTCTGCGTGCGGTGCTAGCATTGATTAGCACCAGTCAGATCTTCAGCCTGGGAATGGCGTCTCACAGGCTGAGAAAAAAACAGCTCTGACATCACTGCACGAGGAACGGATTTTTGTGACAAACCAAAATCCTGGAAATAAACCTGTGTGA